>JANIJG010011090.1:45724-140181 GCA_024611175.1 Megaceryle torquata
TGCCTTGTACCTTCAAAGTACAGACCTTTTACCATCTTGTCTGCAGAACAATATTTAAGAATTTTGACATTTAAGGACGTATTAAGAATCTTGATATTTAAGAAACAGTATTACTAGAACTCCATGAGAAATTTTCAGCTATGTCACTGCTACTAATTGGGTACACATCCTGTAATGAAGCTTCTCGCCATTGCCTCTGGATAACGGCTCTGCTCAGGCAATTAACAGAATCAGGAACCAACCCTGGGAATATTTACCATTTACTTCACTAGGCTTCAGCCCGCAACATTTTGGAGTCTTCGTGCTCATTTCTCCCCATCGGGTACCCAAGTAAGGATATGAAACATCTGTCCTTTTCATATCTTCTGCTTTCAGGTGTTTGGGTTTTTTTTTTAATTAATATTTTATTTTTAGGAGGCGAAAAACCCCACTGAAAACAGACAAGAGGAGCACTGCATTGCAGAACCGCTGTCAGAGCGTCGTTTGTGACTGACAGGGTCCCAGTGGAGGGCAGTGTGCTGCTGTGCTGCAGAGGCACTGCCAGCCCTTTGCAAAACGCAAATTCCAGCGCACACAAAATTAACCCCAACAGGCTTGTATTTCACACACATCCCGTTTAATATGCCTCGTTTGCTTTTTATGGTGATGATTAGTTAACATTTGTATTGCAGTGACTCCTAAAAAACACCTGAGTTGTGAAGCAAGTCATCTTTGTATGACAGGTATTAAACCACTTCTTTGCAGAACGTTTTATTTCACATCTGGAATCCAGGGCTACTTCCTCCCCCTGCACTGATTTAGGTTTGGTTTGTTTTATTGCAGGCCACAAAAGCATGGATGAAGGTAAAGTACTGAAAACATTTAATTTATTTGGATCTAGTCATTTATGTGCTGCTAGAATAAATTTTATGTTCATCTTGACTTACAACAGGACTGAAATAAGTACTTCTTACATTGTTAGCGTACCCTTACATGATAACAGGTTGCTTAACTTTAAATGAAAGCAAAATCTAAGCCAAAGATGGGAATTTATTTTAGTCCTTTAACAACAGATACACATTAAAAAAAAATAAAAATATATATATATTCTTGGTTCACCCACACTTTAAAATAAACTCCTAACTGCAGTGCACATGCACATACACTAGCACACACACACAAAGTATAGGATGATTTTCAAACCAAGTGTTTCTTCTGCTCTCTAGTGTCTCTTTACAACACATTAATTCCAGAAGTCATCACTTTTTCCATTTGAGAAAGAGGCCCATTATTTTTTCAACAGCACTGGGATCTTCAAAGCTCAGAGTATGGAAACTATCATACATTGTTTTCCCAGACTGTTTTTCAGGGTCTTATTTAACTGAATAAAAATTCAGTTATAAAATGGACATATGGAAGAAATTCTTACCTACCTACATTTCCATAAGTACTGGGATAGTGAATCTAGCACAGAGTTCAAAACATTTAGTTTTTCAGTAAGGGCAAAGCTGTTTGAAAAGAAATGACAAAGTGTTCCGTTGGCTGCTAGAAGAAGAAAGGTCATTTTCAAGTCCCATAGAAAGATCAAAACCACTTGCTCGTCTAGAAATCTGCCTTGGAGTAAGAAAGGATCTCTCCCAGAAATCAGTAACAAAATAGATTGCATCATTTCCTGATTTAAGAGAGGCTGACTCCTTAACAGTGCAACCATCTGTGAGAGAGAAACTTGAAATGATTCCAACCCAAAGCACTGAAACACTTTCAGCATTTTAAAGGCTACAATCTCACAGCCTTTACGTGGAAAAATGATGGGCTGGAAACTATTTAAAATACTTATTGTTCAGAGCTGAGACTTCCTGACTGGACTTACAAATGAAAAATGCATTGCCTAGAGCATCTAAGCATCCTTAAAGGGGTTAAGTTTTCTGATTTTCCTCTCTGTTTTTCAGCCAGTGCTAACTGTACTTTGGATATCAACACCAATCACAAAACTGAGAGACAAACAGCACATTGGGGAGCTCCTGATCAAACTCAGCAAACCTTGCAATTGCTGATGGCTTGCAAGTATGTTGCAAATACAGATCCTAGCCTTTAACATACTGGATCTATGGGAAATAATGGAAAATTTCTGAGCTTTGCTGATGTTCACCATTTTTATTTCCATCACACTGCAAATTGCCTGGAAGGGGAATACAGAACAAGCTCCCCTTCTAGTAAGCTTGCTAGTAATTCTGATCTCAGACATCTAGCTATCAGAAACAATATTCTGACGCTCTGACCCTGCAGAGAGAGACTACATGCCAAAGACTACTGCAGCATGTAGAAAGGCCTCGTTATAGAAATCAGCAATTGCTGATTGCAGCAATATATTACTGCAGTTGAGAAAGGTGTTTTGTTCCAGTGTTGTGAAGCACTTCATTTTCTGAAATTTGTTGTTACTAAAATGAAGCTGACTGTACTCCTCACCTCTTGACTTTCTCACTGCTGCTTATTTTTGGTGTGAGCTAACGAGTGCAGTTCCAAAAGGAGCCATTAAACTACACCTTCTTGTCCCTCTCCCAAAAGACACCAGGGTTGTTTCAAGTAAATTGCTACAGTCCTTAATTGTGTAAGCTGTATATAAGTATATTTATGAATATATATTTACATGCACATCTGAAAAAAAAAAAAAAAGAGAACTATGTCATCTGACTGTTGCCCTAAGCCACTGACTCATCAGCCTGAAATCACTTCTGTTCACATGCTCCCCAGCAGCATCTAATTACACACCATGATGCCTTCAGCAGAAAAATTACCTCATTTTTCCTGCATATAATCAGTTTTTATAAAAATGTGAATCATATTTATCATTAAAATTAAAAATCTTTCTTAGAGGCATTAACACAATGATTTTTGGACACTGCCATAAGACAGAGGGAGATAATTTTCTAAAGTATCCATACTGGGTTTACAAACGTGGTCAGAGTTGGCAAATATTATTTACATTAATCTTTTTCCATTATTCCTTCCTCTTATTTACAAAATTTAACCAATGAGAAACTTCTATGGGATATTTCAGAACTCTAGAATAAAATTGTTCCACTTAAAATTTTTAGTTGTGTCTAAGATCCTTATTCAAACAGGGTAAAATTGAATTAAAAAAAAAAAAACTCCAGCAACATAGAACTGGAAAAGAAGTGACAGATTGGCCTAGAAGGTTCCAGATGAAGACAAAATAGTGACAAAAGGCAAGCCAGCCCATTGGCAGAAGCTATAACTTCATTTTCTTTTAAAACAAGAAAACTCCATTACATGCAGCCAAGGAATCACTGGAGATACAAGGCCTGAGAAAAGGGATGGAAATTGCCAAGGAAGGAAGCAGTTTAAAGGCCTTTTCTTGTGTGGTGAATGAACAGCTGCTAAAAGAAAATAATTAGTATCTGTACTCCACCAACAATGAACTTCTCCAATAACCAGCAGGTAAAAAGAGTATCTTGGAAAGACCTCAATAAAGGCCAAATGTCTATGAAACTGATTTTCAAAGAATGATAAGGTTGCCATACTAATGAGACCATCGATTCATCTATTTTCCAACTCTCCTTAAACAGGACGCTGATGTGCTGGGAAAGCACGGCTGAAATAATCAGAGGCCAGACAGTCCCTTGTGTACCGGACCGTGCAATTTCAGCACTTCCCAAGTGCTTATTTTAAATTTTAAAAGGAGGAATTGGTGACAACTGTTAATTGTTAGATGTACTATAAATGATACTGCAGGTGCCCAGGGAAAGAAAGCTGGGAATTCCAGGTTCCAATCAATCATAGGGATAAGTCACCCTATCTGTTGTCACATCTTGCCTTAATCTCTGAAGTGACAATAATAATCTGACATGTAATGCCATGACAAAGAACAAGAGAGGGAGAAAAATTAACCAGAGAGAACAAAAGAACAAAAGAACTCCAATTTAAAGCTATGTAAGACCCTTAAGTGAAGGCTCCAGTCAAAAGTGAAAATGAACTGGAAGTACAAAAACAGTAAGAGAGAAGGTAAAAACTAAAATAAGAAAGACAATTGAAATGGGAAAAATACATATGTTTGGGGTTTTTTCCATCTGTTTTGAAAGCTATGATTCACTAGAAACCACAATGCCACCTGAGGGACTGCTGTTCTAAGTGTGAATTTATAAGCGTGCTGTTTTTAATCACATAATGCACCTATGTTACCCATCCTGGGCTTTTTTAGTTCAATGAAGGTAAATTAAACTTAGTGGGTTCTCACTTGGGTAATACAGATTTTAGTCACTTCTCATGGCCTGGTCTGCAACAGTTAACAACTGAGTTTACCTACATCATTACTATTATTATTATTATACATATTGCTGCCAAGGTGAAATAGGTATGGAGGGACCTTAGAGGTCTAGAGAGTGGGTCTAGAGAACCCACTTAATGCTGATGTTGGGGGATTTCTTTAAAACAAAAGCAAATAAAACACTGTGGCTCACACATGATCTATGCCTGTGAAAGGACAGCCAGACACTGGGGTAACAGAGGCAAAGCTTTCAGTGCATTACACGTTTATATTAAGAAGCAAAATATTTGAGGAAAATAACTCTTGAAGAGTAGAAGCAATTAGGATCATGCCAGGAACATATACAAAGATACATACAGACCTGATACACATTTACTTGAAATTCTGATGCTCGTTGTGACACTCAGTCTCACCTTGTACATATGGTCCTGTTTCAGGGTGTTCTCGGACTCGAAGTGTGTAAGGTTTCTTTCGGTCTGATTGTTTTAACAAATCTCGGACACGCTCGTTATAGATTTCAAGAAAACTGAAAAGCAACCGCAACAAAATAAATGTGAAATGCACAGGGGTTTAAAAAAAAAAAAAGAAAGAGAGAAATCATATATTCAGACAATGTAATCACCTGAATCTTACATAAATCTTTCCTGTTAATGAACTAATTTTATATCTCTGTAACTTCCCCTCCCCATGCAGTGCATGTAGAAAAAACTCATAGTTTCCAAGAAGCAAGAGGCATTCAATATTTTATTAAAAAAAAAAATTCATAAAATATGTGCTTTTTTTAACACTAGTGAGTTCAAATCCCCAGATTTCCAAACATAAGGCTTCAATAGATAAACGGGAACAATGAATATGAATGGAATATAGGTTTATAACTCAGATTTAAGAGTTAAACAGGAAATAGAATTTTAATGTCTCCTATTTCAACTGTCTATACAAAAGTGAATAGACAGCATCTAGGGAACTATACTGAGATGGAAAACTAAACCAAACACTTTCTCATCCTTCCTCTGGATTCTGCCCCCATGCTCCCAAATTATTGTTATTTGAGAGAACAGAAACAGAAACTTTGATTACAGGACTATGCTGTTGAAAGCATCCACAGTATTGCCAAAATCAGTGACACACTCACCTGACCTTTACTCTGCAAGATGTTGTCTGGTCTGAGTAATCATCCTTCCTTGAAAAGAGGCCCTGCACAAACCAGGTGTTTATGTAAATTTTAAATCCATCAAGAAAATCCAACTGCTTAAACAAATGCAAGTGAAATAAAAAGTAAGTACCTCACATATACGAGGTGTCAGCCCAATGGATGCCTTCAAATAACAGAAAAAAATATTAAACAATATACTTGCTGTCTCTCTTGAAAAACTTTTTTTAAAATAAAAGTTTTAAGGAAAGGACCAAATCATAGTACAGCATTAAAGTAACGTATGGTGGATTACAACACAAACCGCCCTTGAGTGTTTTTCAGAACAGGCTGGCAGTGCTCTGCTGTTCCAGCAGAAGCATCTTGTATGTAAATCACTGCAGGGACTTGCGTGCTGTGTAATGTCAGCTATCTTAGCTTCAGTGCAAACTCTATTTATAGCAAAAGTCATTGTAGAGCAACTTACACAGCATCGATGAGAAGCTTATAAGCTTGGGTTAAATGCAAGAGCTGTTTCATGTAAAGATACTGGACACGCCTATGTCAGAGGTGTTGCAGTCTAGCTGAAGCCAGGCCAACACTGACACTAGCTTGATAGGTCACAAATACTTTGGGTTTTCCTTATTCTACTTTTATTTCTCTATGCTGTGGCATGACACGACAGCCTTAGAACACATTTATGTTCTAGATTTATAAATCTAGTCTCTCAGAGAATAGGATATGGGCTGCTAAGAGTACCCACACTAGCTGACTTCAACTTTGCCCAAGTGGTCTACATAGTACAGAAGTAACGTTGAGCTTTTGTGGGATAAACTGTCCTTATGACATGATTGCTCACACTTTAGTGATCACAGTGCCAACACACCCTGAGAACAACTCCAAGGCATAGCTGGAACCTGCTTGCTGAACTGCATGAAAGACTTTTAGAAGGCACACTTGAAACGGTGTTGGGGGGAGAAAGTTCTGGTTCATCAAGCAGATCAGCATGGACAAAAGTTCAGTTTATAACAAACATTTGTTTCTTTCTAGTTTTGAAGACTGTTTCACAGCGAATATTGTAAATATTAAAGATCAGATGAAAGCAGCAATCCATTGGCGTAAAAATCACTTTATAAGCCTGAAATCTCTTAGAAACACACACATGGAAATTTCCTTGGAAACTCTGATAATTTCAAGATGCAGCCATTCTGAATTGACAAGATATTTAAAAAAAACCGTAAACCGAATACCCTAGTGTGTCACCTATTACCCAGTCTTTAACAGTTATTCAGGTTTTTGAGGAGTTAAGCTTGATTTTGCATAAAATAAATGGAGAGTCATGTAATGATTTAACAATCCTACTGTTGGTGTCTGTAGTGAAAAAAAAAATTAAAAATCCAAACTCTTGTCAAAAGCACAAACCATGCCAGATCAGTCTTTTTTCTTATCTTCAGGTTTTGAACAAATTTTACCCTTATTTCACCTTAAGAATTGAATCCCATGGGTGTAGGAAAAAGCGGTCCACTCACACAAACTGTTAAATAATTTTTTTCTTTTTGAGGGGCACGTTTCACCAGCAGCCAAGACTATTTATGGATAGAGATCAAACTGCCTTGTGTTGCAGTAGAACGCATGAAATCCTCAGCTGACTCGATTGATCTGAGTACCAAGATTAAAATGTACTTCAAGTGGATCCTAGTAGACAAGAATCTTAAAATGTAACAGCTTCTGCAAATACCATTCAAATACATTTCAAAACTGAAAGTGAAGCAGGTATTACTTTCCACAGGCCAAAAGATAACTTCTGCAACACATAAATGTCTCAAGTAGATAATGAAGCCTGGTCCAAAATTGTTCCTGTGAATTGTACCCAGTTTTACTTGTGAAAGTAATTTAATTTCAGAATAGCTCAGACTGCCAAAAAGATTCTGTGAGCATGAATACCTATATTATCTTGGAGTTATATGGATCTAAAATGAAGAACTACTCAAAGGTGTAGATTTTTTTTTTTTATCCTTTAACATAACAGTAAGATTTATACATAGTAAGATGAAAGTTATTTTAAAGAACTATTTAAACAACACAATGTTTTCTAATGTTTTTAGCTGATGCTACATTATTTACCTAAATGTAAAGGCTTGGCTCTCTTTTTATATAGAAATACCAAAGAAAACATGTATAAGCATTGTGCTAAACAAGTACCATAACAACAAGCACAGCTGAAAAATAAAGCTATGTTTCTGCTGGACATCCTGCCCTCAACTCTAAGTGTAAAATGAATGATGTAACTCACAGGTGTTCCCATCATTGTGTAAGTTTTTCCTGAACCTGTCTGTCCATATGCAAAGAGGCAGATGTTGTATCCTCTAAATGCACCCGACAACACGGAAGTGCCAAGGTCCTGGAACACCTGAAAAGACCAAAAGAAACAACAGTCCATGAATAATATGTCTCCATAGAAACACTGCATTATTTGTGGATCTTGCATCTCTTCTAACACCATGGGAGTTCTTACAGAGAAGTTACAGAGATAAAATATATCTTCGCTGTATTTATCTTTCTAATTTATCAAACACATTGTCAAGTGACCAGCACTCACTTTCTAGATCTTCCTTCAGATTGTAGCATGCCAAGTACAGTGCTGACACTGAGCCATAGTTTTTAATTGTGCTTCCCATCTTATTTTATACTTAGCCTGCATGAATTCTTGATGATCTCCCCCACACCAAGTTTTTACAGTCCTCAGCATGAATCTGACAGAAAGACACAATCAAGGCTCTCTAATGCAATGACATCAAGAGGAGCACTAGGCCCTCAGAATTATAGGTCAAAAGCAAAGCAAAGTCTAACCCATAGCCTGCAAGCAGACCTCACCTAAGTAATAGTTCTATCTGACCTAACTGGTCTGTAAGTGACACCACCAAAGGCTAAATACTTTATTTTCTAATCATGCCACATGCACAGTGATGTGTCTTCTGCTGGTTGTAATACAGAGCCAGGAATGGTTATCACCAAACCAGTGTCAGCCTCTCCAGGCTTCCAAAGCTTCCACTGATCCCTCTGTGGCTGCAAAAGTTGGACCATCACAGTCAGACTACCAATACAGCAAGACCTGAACAGTCACTCCCTTCTACTTGCCCTGCTCATTTTTTGAGACACAGCTGCCCCACACTATGACCATGTTCTGAGCACATCAAAGCCTTGTCATGGACCAGCTGAAAAGATACCTGGTAAAGTTTCCTAGGAAGTGCATGACAGATCAAAAGGTTCCAGTAGGAAGCCTGCCAACCCTGTAGCACACCTTTGGTCTTTCAAATGAAATGTTAAAAGTATTAATGGTTTCACCATTCACTATAAAAAATAGCTAGCATATATAGAGCGATACATATGGTTTCAGTGTTTCACTACTGTGAAACGTCATCCATCACTAGGTCATTTGCTTCTCCAATGGACAGATAAAGGTACTAAATCTGATATAAAAATCAATAGTAAAGCATATTTCATAGATATTATCACTTTACCTAAACTGTTCAGAGAAGAAATTAAAAATCCTCTCCAAAGGCTTTAGTTTTCAGAACATATTTCAACTGATTCAAGATTCTAATTTCTAGGTAAAGAATCAATAACATTCCCATTTGGGATAATTCAACTACACCTGCCTGTATTTGTAAGGGTATGAGGCATGTCAGAGCATCTGCTGCATTTGCATTATCAGATCAAGGAACTTTTCCATTCAAACTGTAACAGAAAATGTCATAAACAAAGTATATAGACACAAATGTAACAGACAAGGGATAACAAAGATAGTGACAAACTCTCCAAGCTACTACTGGAGAGGTCATTAAGAAACTGAAGCATAGCTTTGGAGAGGGCCAACCTGAACTTTATAACAAAAAAAAAAAAAAAAAAAAACAGCTGGAGGAAACAAGAGGAGGATCTAGGATATCTGAGGGGGGCCTCTAGAGCTATGAATTTTATTAAGGAATGTTTAAGGTGACCTATATCCTGGCTAACAGGGGAACTGGAGCAGTGTGAGGGTTTCTCAGCAGCTGGAGAGGGGACCATGGGTCCCAGGGCATGTGTTACAAGTGCCAGCTAGCAGTGTGGCTGAGATGAAGCAAATTATGGTATCATCACCTGAAGCAGAAAAGCACTGTCCATGGGGCTTGTGTGCCAGTTACTGGCACGTAGGGTGGGGGGCAGAGAGGGGACTGGAGTGCTGATATGGATCAGTGTGGGGATGTACAATTTGACAGCAAACTTCAAATTGGACAAGCCCGTGATCAGGAGGTCCAGAGCCCAGACGGGAATGTTAGAAGGGAGTAGAGTCAAAGAATTCAGGGCAGGGGTGCTGCTGAGCATATGCACATTTGCTAGAGAGCAGCAAGCTGGGCTATGAGGCAAGTAGAAGAATTATGGAAGAGGGTTAAGAGGGTTCAGGGTCCAGGCAACGTTACCAGACAGGAAGAGGGCCTGTACTGGTATTTGAGGAATCTGCTCTCCAGGTCTGCAGAGCAAGGGCATGTGTGTTTTCACTCACAAACTTCAATCCTGATAAGCTGGATCTAAAGAATGGAACATGTCTGTCTATGCTTATGTATCATGTGTGTGCTGGCAGTGTTAAAAATGGGTGTTGTTAAAGGTAGTGCCTTCTGGTGCCATCTGTGTAGTCACTGGTGTCCTGCATCTTCTGTCCTTGTCTGTGTTTGTGGTTTTGGCATAGATACTGAGACTCACTGCTGGTTGAACTTGCAAAGAGGAAAGCAGCTGCCCCATCCTTTAATGTGGAATGGAGAATTCTCCAGGTGCCCAGGCACACAGGGCTGGCCTCCAGGGCCTGGGCAAGAGGAGTCTCCAGGTCCTGGAGTCCATGGGAGGCAGTGGCTTATACATGTCCTATCTGCATTAAGTTTATTTTCAGGAACAACTTCTCTATGGTCTTGAATAATTAGACCAAAGCCAAAGTCCAGAATAGACACTGAAAACCAGTTCATTTACAGCACATGTGGCTAATGATTCCTCATCAAGGACAACATGTCATAAAAAGATCAAGTTTTATGAACAAGAGGGGGGGAAAAAAAAGTAACACAACTAGCAAAATTAATCAATGGTGCATAGTTGATAAATGACGGAAAGAATATTAGCATGATAGTTAAAAGTTATGCTGAAGAGGCTACTCTACCACTTTTACCTAAAATACAAACATTGCTCAAATTAAAAAACCCTCAACACATTAATCACACTACTTTTACAAATATCTGCATATGCACACATGTGGATACATATTTTATACAGATTCTAAACCTTTGTGATGGTATATACAGGTCAGAAGTGCAAAAAAAAAAAGAAAGAGAAGAGGCTTAAGAAATGAATGTTAGAGAAGAAAGCCACAGAGAAGTACTTGGAAATGTCAATTTTAAGGTGACACTATCAAAGGAGAGTGCACAGTTGAAGAGAAGTTTACCCCAAGTAGTGTAAGTATCAAAGGGGACTAAGCAAAATTTGAAAGACAGCTAAGAAAGCTATACATTCAAAGCACCAGGCAAAAGAAAGATGAAAAAAAAAGAGAACAATTACAAAGCAGTTTCTGAACCTTGCAGACAAGTAGGAAAAGTTGCATTTGATGTGGTAAGGGGGAAAGGAAATTTCTTTGTTCCAGGAGCAGAATGGCATTACCACTAGAAACCTCTCAGAGTCTTTACAGAGGTGGTGTTTCTGTTACTTCAGATACAAATGCTTCCGAGTTCCACAACCAGAACTGAGAGAAGATTGTACCTTATAAGACAAGAACATACTGGAACTTAAGAAATAGGATCATAGACAGCACTTTGTCCATGAGACTTGCCTTCCGAGTTGTGGGAAAATATAACTACAGGGATTAGGCTAGGGCTTGGCTTTTCTTGGAGGTTGCTTGTAGCACTGTTTCAACATCTGGTTTTCCTTACAGCCCTTCATCTATGGGAGCCCCACTTAAAAATAATAATTGAATAAATGTATCAAACTGTGCAATTAGCCCCGTTGTTTCTATTTTACTCAGTGGGATTCAGAGCGTCTGAATGCAAAGAGATTTCTTACATTACAGAAGGTCTACAGAAATGGGCCCTCTATTTATTTCAGAGTTCACTTTTATGACACCTTCCAAGTCTTACACTGCTCCCAATTTACTGTTTTTGTTTTAGTAACCTGATAGGTGGCATTTAGACAGTATGTAATGCATCCCTATACACTCCCAGCATAGTTCCTGCTTCTGAACTGAGAGTCACTGTTCCGGAGATCCAGCAACAGTCGTGTCAATCTAACTAAAGCACTCAGCAGAGGGGTTGGACTAAATGAACTCTAGAGGTGCCTTCCAACCCAGACATTTCTATGTTTCTATGCAAGAGCCAAAGCTGAACAGCACAAGCCCCTGCTTTAGAGCACAGTGACAAACACTGAGCAAGCTACATCCTAACCATTCTGAAGTTTCTGCTTTCAGTGATACTGAGGCACTCCCTCTAGTCTGTTCAAGTTGTTCCCCTCTGTTCAAGAATTATTGGGAAACATGGACTGAAAACAGACAGCCACTGTAAAATTGCATTTCTTCAGAAAATCAGGACAAGAGATTCCAGTTACTACCTATATCAGTAGAGACTAAGATTTCACCAGCTAATTTTTCTGAGATTCTGCCTGCTCTGGACATGTTCCAGCTCATGAGGCGAGAAGAACTTTCACACAGATTCTAACCTGGACTGCCATAGGCTAGGCCGTCTCTAAGACAGGACACTTAAATTCAAGAACAGGAGAAAAAGAAAGTTCCTCCTATGTGAGTAGCTGGAAATGTGAACATAGAAAGGAGGAAAGAATATTCCAAATTCAAGATGTCAAGAGCCAGATCTGAAGATTGACAGAGGACTGGGGAACAACTGGGTAGATAACCACTGAGAACCAGAAGTGCTGAAAGAAAGGAATTAAAAGAGAATGGAACGGACAAGAGGCTCTGAATAAGAGGGTAATGGAGTCAAACTGGAGAGAGTTAAGGGAGGAATATGGGACTATTATCCATTTGGATCAGCAAATCAGTGGGAAAGAGATGGAGTTTGGAAGCTGAAGTGCAGGAAAGCATTGAGTTTGGTTGATACAGAACAGGGACAGAAGTGTGAAAACCAAACATTTATAGATATGGAGTCCAGAGAGCAGAACTCTGGGACAAGTCAAATGGGATTGGAGTCAAATAGAACTAAGAAATGACAGGATGTGTTATCTTCAACATGAGCAAGGCAAATCTGTGCCCACTTCTCTTCAGAGTAACAACATTGATTTCAGGAATTTTTCATGGTTCATTGTACTTTGAAGTGGCCTAAAACTAGCTTGTGTGCTCTAAATCAATTAAGAAACCTGTTCTTCACACAGTAGAACCTCATAAACAGGGATAAATGCAGGCTAGAGAAGGATCTTATTTCTATGATAGTTTCCTCATTAACAGCTGTCCTTCTTTCTGAAGGTTCGTAACTAAGAGTAACAAACCAGAATCTTCACAAGGTGGCATGTCTTCATGATAGCGATGCTAGCAATGCCATCTGAACATTGAAGTTGGAATTTTAGCAGAATTGCATTTTATTTCTAGCTCTGCTGAAACTTCTGTACAACATTGTGCAACTCATTTAACATTTTAATGGTTTGATCTTCCTACAGATAAAGTATGAATATTGCTACCCATTAGTAGAAAAATATGGAACGTTATTACTAGTGTTGATAAAGCTCATTGTGCTCTTTTAGAATATCCATAACAATTTAAGGCAACTGTGCAAATTATTGTGCACTCTGTCCACATACATTGGACTCTCTGAAAGCACATATAACTCCAAAGACCTGGTTAAGCAAAGCTCTCTTACATTTACTCTTTATTAAATACACATGGCTGCTCAGACACTTCAATTCAAATATGTTTCAAATCAGTCCTTTTTAAATTAGGCCTTGACAGAATATGTATTATTACAAGCAAAACTGGGTAACTCGGAAAACAGTGCCATAACCCTATGATTATAATGAATGACAATTTCAAAAATTATTTACTGAAATCCTATTAAAAGCTGATTTGTACTGGTTTGGGTTTGTTCTTTCTGCTAAATAACTATCTCTCCTTTCATAAGGATAAATTACAATTCATTTAATTGAATATAGTCTCAATTTAGTCAGAAAAGCCTCTTTGTTTTAATATGCTTCAGAAAAAAAAAGTGAAGAAGTGAAGCACAGCAACGAATTTGCAGCTTGTTTTAAAATAAAGGAGAGTAATTGAAATCAGAGCTTTTTCTGTGTTAATTTCAGAGGCATTAGTCCAAATACCCATCAGCATCAACAGCTGCAGATTAGACAAAACGTAGTACAATTAATCACTCTGGACCTATACTAATATATTTGATGATGTAATGGGTAGAATCACGGGTTTCGTTGATCATGAGGAGAAGAAAAAAAAAAAAAAAAAACGAGAAAAAAGAAAGGATTCCTCTGGGATTCTTCCAAGTCTCGCTTTTGAAATGAAATTTTAGAATGATGAGGTTTTTCAAAGAACATGAGTTGGATATGGCTCCCTGCAGAGAACATGCTCTTTGGCTCAGATGACCATGTCTTCCCTACATGGCTGGTCTACGTGATTGGCACTGTTCAGTTTCTTCCATGTAAGAATGCTTCTTTCTACAAAGCCTTAACTGGCTTTGCTATGCCTCATTCTTGAACTTGCCCAGCTGTATCTGGTCCATATCTCATAGTGATCTGTGAAATACTCTAAAATTTATTACCTATCAACTGTCCTAATAGTGGGAAAAAAAAAAAGTCTTTCTAAAGAAGTAATGAGAGGGCATTGAGACAACTGTTATCATTCAAGGTACTTTACTAGTACACTCAGCACAAAGTGGCCAGTTTCCAGTTCAAATCTAACAAATCCTGAATTGTAGAAGTTAGCTCTCATTACAAGACTTTCAGTACAGATGGGTTGAAGGGAAATGTTTGGGCTAAAATGTAGTTAAAATGTCCTAATCATGCAGTTCAGGCATATCAAAATGCTGTCCATGTTGTTGCAATAGGAATGTATTTGAGGTTGAAACTGTTTTATATTAAGTAATAATCATCTACTTCAAGTATAACACGGATCACTCAAATAGTTCAAAACCTATGTCAATGCTCCATCAGAAGATAAAAGAAATAGTTCAGAGACTCTAAATAATTGCAGAAAAGGTAAATTCTGCTTCTCACTGGGAAACCCTGCCACTGTTTAACTCCATATTAGAAGCATATAGAAAGCTTGCAATAAGAATCCTGCCCTCAAGAAACCATAATGGAACATATAAAGAAGATGACTTTAGTATATATTAATATACAAGGCTTGCCAAATCTTAAGCAGCAACCTAAGTTTTATGAGTCTGTCCTAACTGAAAGAATCATAGAACTTACGTTCTGAAAATTAAACTATTAGTAACTTGCCCTTGTCAATACCAGAAAACTAGACCATTTTAACTGAAACATAGGGGTTTTTTTAAAAAAACAATTCAAGGTTTACAGACTTGTGTGCCAGGGAGGCCACTTCCACTATCATTCAATTAAAAATATAATTACATTCCGTTTGATCTTACCTATTTTCTTGATGATTTTTTGAAGCCATTTGTACAATTCATATGCTTATACCTTAAAAAAAAATTTTTTTTCAATCCTCTTTTGCTGTACTACCAGACTGAAGTATAAATTGCACTTGGGCACATCAGATACGCAATTGCTACTCAGACAAAGTTCAAAGCCTTGGCCAGTACAAGTGCAAGTTGCAACGGTTAATGAAGGAAACTTAGAAGATCCTGGCCCAGCATGCAGAAAGACATTGTGAATGGCTTCAATGATTAAACCATGTTTCTGAAGAAGAGAAATGATTTCCTAAAGGCATGGCTAGTGTAGGGGAGTACTGGTGATTTGCTCAATGCCCTTATCCTCTTTCTGTCCCGTCCCCCCAACATCATTTCTCTTCAGATGAGTTGTTTCAACAAACCTCCAGCACAAGATCCTGTAGTCGTACAAAATTCCACATCATTCAAGGAAAACTACCATTCAAACAAAGAATAACAGACTCAGATCAAATGCTCCATATTGGTATTAACAGCCCTGACAAATGCCTTTAAGTGTCTAAGAGATGGTAGACCATTTGATCATAAGAAGTTAAATTTCTTACATCACTCTTCAAATACATTTTTAATTATCAAAGCTTTAAAATTATTTTAGGATTCTATTCTCATTCAAAATTGCTTTAAAGGCAAAAAAAAAGTCACTCTTAAAAGTTACTTTCTTTTATGCATCTCAAGTCCAGCACCCTAAGTGTAGAATTAAAAGGTCAAGTTTATCATTGGCAATCAGGCCAAAGTGAATGCTTCTGTCTGGGAGAAGTGTGCCCACTTCACATCAACTCATTCTGCTTTCCTTTTTCTCTCTGGCTTGCACACCGGCTCTTTTAATTTGGTTACTACATATTACCTGTATATTTTCAGCCAATTGTAATACATGCTGTTTAGATTTGAATTTAGAACTTTAAAGAACAAACAGAAAATAGTTCAGATGAAATCTCACTACAGTGGGTGTTTTCCAAATTTTACGTGATTGACAGATTCCGAGGCCATCTAAATCCTAAAAAATCAATTTCATGCAATCCAATAAACACGTTAAAGACAAAAGAATTTTCAGGTGCCATATAAGCAAAACATTTAAATGAGAACATTCTAATTTGAGGTTCGAAACTGAAGTTCTAATTGCTTTTATGTAGGGAAACAAACAAAAAAATAGTCATTTAGTGCAGCATAATTATAACTCTTGAGTTAATCCTATTTGGAATTAAAAGTGAAAAAGACTGACTATATATTTTATTTGAAATCCAACTGTATTAGAGGTCAAATGAATGTGCCACTCTGCAAACAACCTCTGAAACTCTATGGAAAGTGAAAAAAAATCATGAAGTGCAAACTTCAGTCACCTGGGAACACAAAGAAAAAACGCACCAAAAACTTGCAGTTTGTATCAGATCTCCTTTGAAAGTCAGGATTTATTACTCATTTCAAAAGAAAAATAAAAATGGATAAACCAGAACAAACTGAGACATGTTCTGGGTTTTTTAAAGAATTTTAACCTTTCCACAGAGACAATTTTTTAAATGACGTAAGAACAGTAGTTGCAGAAGCACCTTGCATTACTAGAAGATGCTAAAATTGAAAGACTCCAAGAGATTTCAATGAAGACATAGCACCTGTCCAAAGAAACAGTGACAATCAACTGACAGAAGACATTTTTTTCCTCCCTGTTCAATGAGCCATTATAAAAACAGCTACACAACGTTCAAATAGCAGAACTCTCCCTTTTGAGAAATTGGCAGTATGCTTTGCAATTAGATTCGTGGGTGATAAGCAAACCAACCTTTTTCACTAGTAGATTTGTAACAGGGAAGCAATATTCTATGCTGATACTTTCCCATCTGGACAGCAGAATCAGAAATCTTCTGAAGCTCAAAATCTCAGTGTTCTATTTTGCTGGCCTTAAAGTCAAAATTTATAGTGGCTTTCCTGCACCTGTCTTAGATAATGAATTTTTAAGCTACTGAAAAATAACATATTTAATTAGCCTGAGATTTTTTCACATTTGACCTGCATGCCTGTAATTAAATATGCATCCATAGTTTTCTGGACTGAAAAGACCTTTTTTTTTGTGCCAGTGACAAGAAAAAAAAATGAAATGTACTATGAAGCACATCCAGTCAGACACTATAAGTGACAGACACTTGTAATTAACAGTGATGGTTTGGAGCTTTGTTATTTTATACTGAAATCTGTAAACTCTTCTCAAAAAGGCATATTTATTTTTGCAACAAAAGTTTTAGCATATTCTATTTTCTCTCAATTGCCTGTATATATTAGAAAGCCTTTTTTATTTCTTTTATATTCCTTGAATTCTTAAGTTACTAGCAAAGCAATGCCCTGTAATCTATAAGTTTTCTGTGTGTTACACACCAAAGCAAAAGTGTGTTGGTTTTCAGTTTTTCTTTTGATCCTAACAAAAAACTGAAGATAATTAAACTCTTCTTTAATGCATAATATTCAAACTAATACTATTGACCACTGTAACATAAAGCTCAGTTAAGACCAGTATCTTTGACTTCTCATTGAGTTACACTATGCATTAAATGGATATGCAACTAGGACAGTTGATGACAGTAAACATGTAATGGGCTCTCTTTATTCTGTGATAATGTCCCTCTCACACTCATAATAAATGCTTTAATTTTGAAGATATAATGAGGGCATTCTATCAAAACTGAAGTTTTTTCAGTATGATTTCCTGAGTATAAATCTTCCCTTTCTTAATCCAATCAGAACATGAAATGCAGAAGGGAAAAAAGAAAAAAAATAAAATAAAAAAAAAAAAAGGCAGCTGGTTTAAACTACAATAAATTCTCTGTTATGCTTTGGGGTTTAACACACTGGGAAACTGAAAGTTTTCCCAAGTCACTCAAGCCAAGTCTCAGAGTAACATGGAAAAAGAAAAAAAAAAAAGTCCTGTAAACCTCCAGGGACAGCATGTAATGCTGAGTTTACTAATTTAAAGGAACAAGATAGAAAAATAAGGGGGATTTTTTATTTTTTTTAAGCTTAAGTAATTTCTGGTAAATAACACTTGCATTTTGCTTAGACCACAATGAACAAGGTAGGACCAATTCTGACTGAAGCAGAGAAGGGAGGAGAAATCAGAACGAGTAGAAGGGAGCGACACCTTTTAGGACCAAGAAACTATTAGAACAGTTTAGGAAGTATTATTTGTGTGGTAACTTTCTCATTTGCAAGCATCTGAAATGGTCAATATTTAACATGATCATTAGGAAACTAAACTTCGAAACTTTAGGAATTTCAAAGGAGTTTACTTGGTCAAGGAAGAAAACAGGCAAAAATAAAAAACTTTCTGGTAATTTTTTAAAAAAAGGTTTTTGAGTAAATAGAATTGCTGCTTGTTCCAAGCATAGTCCACAAGCATCAACAGCAACAAACAAATCACCAAAGTCAGATCACTTATACTGCAAAACATTAGGTTAAAGTTAGAATACTAAGATTAATTCCCACGGGTTAATAACTGGGACCGAAAGCAGTAGAAAATTATCTTCTTCCACAGCTCAATTTAAAAATAGCCTTTAAAATACCACTGATTTAAGGAAAGCGGAAATGGCTAAATTTAAGTAAGACATATGGTCAACAGCTGCTTTTCACCACAGAACCAACAAATTACTTTATAAATGGTGCAAAAAAACCCCCCTCAACTGCTCAATTTCCATTAAAGATTTGCCATGCAAACAGAAGAACATAAAACTTCCTCATCAGTAAAAAGCTTCAAAGCATCAAGACAACTGCAGCAGGTACAGGAACAAAATGAACTTGGTATAAATATATTTACTACAGAAACAAAATTGCTCTCAACTGGTAGGTCAGGGGAGTTAAAGCAACTGCATAAAATGCCAGAGGTTCAGTCCTGTAATATCTATTTGCCAACATCTCCACTATGAACTATAGATACACAGTATCTCATATTTGGTGTGTTTTCCTTACAGAATCTTGCCACCCTTAAGCCATTACTTTTTGGGTTATGACAAAGTTCTGTTTAATTAAATTGCTGCTACATCTTAGATGTAGCATCTGAGAGTTGGATTTAGGGTGAAAAAAATATTTCATGAAATGGAATTATGCAGACCTAAACAATTCCTGCCAAAATCATGAAAGCTATGATTCCAAACCCTTCATAAAACCCCAAAGGTTAATTTAAATTAAAAAGGCAGAAGGAGGATGCAAGGAAGGAGTATCTGAAAACAAATCTAGGGTGTTGTTCCAATAATGCAAGGCTTTTTCTGCATGTGTTTTCTCTTAAAGAATATTAAATAAATATCAGCTGAAGGGCTTTCTGTACACAGACAGAGAAAGCACAAGCAAAGGGAAGTACATTATGCTGATCAGCTGCACAGAACCCTCTATGGCGACATTAGGATTACTTCAGCAACATTACTTTTTTTCAGTTTGAATGGGATAAAGGGGGGGAGGGAGGTGGGGTGAGAAGAAAGAAATAAAGCACCGGTTGGTTAGTTTGGGAACATTTCTCTCTTGTTTAGAAGATGCAGCTTCACAGCTAGGATTACTTCTTTTCCTTCTCTCTACCCAGCCTCTTCAGTTTCTTTTCCCAGTCAAACCGGAGGCAGGGCAATGAAAGAGACAGCTTCTCTCCAGCTCAAGGAGCTTGGCCTGTGGCAGAGGCACTTGCACTGCAACTTAAGAGACAGTTCAGTTCTTGGCTCTGCCAACAGACTTCCTGCATGTCCTTAAATCCCTTTGTGCTTTAACTCTCCCTGTGAGACACAACAATGATTTCTTTGTTCATCTTATCAGACAGAATTTTTTCCTGGGGATAAACTGTCTGCTCTGTGGGGTAATGTACATACACACACTATATTTAACAGCATGGAAGCTGAATCTCGATTAAGGTATTTAGGTGGAATTGTAAAATACCAGGAAAAAGTCCGTCACATATCATTTGATAAAGGTATCCTGTTCTTCTGGGGGGTGGGAGGGAGAATATGAGAAATACTGACTAGGTTGAGTGGCAGTTTTATATTCCTCCCATTTTATCCCTGAATTATACAATCATGAGAATAGACCTTATTGGCTCATCAAAAACCTATTTCATCATGAAGAAGTAAAAAAGAAAAGAAGAAAAAACCCTCTGTGCTTACCACATCAATCTAACTTATTAATGTTCTTATAGAAATCTTGAACTTTTAAAAGTTCTAAAGATCTCCATCTCTAAGGGACCAATTCCACCCTCTTTTATTATTTTTTTTCTTTTCCTTTTATTTAATTGCTGGTATTAGATTGTAAACATCAACCTGAAAGATCAGACACCCATTACAAAAGTACCACCTGGTATTTTAATCTACCTGTACAAAACCACACCTCTCTCAGACCAATCTTATTGGGCCTAGCAGGGACTCCTACTCTGTTATCACTGGATTATAGGAGAGCAATTTGAATGCAACAGTCATACAATCCAGCATTTGACACCATATCAATATCTGACTTACCTCAGACCAGCTATACTTGTTATAATAAGGCTTTCTACACAATTAAAAAAAATAAATGAAGACATAATTTTTGGTTTTATTAATGAATACTTTAAGATTTACACACTACATGTGTTTTAAGTAAGGTTTAGTCTGGTATTTCATCTGTCCATCAAACCAACATAGGTGAATACTATCCATTAAGGACTAAATGAAACCCCTTTTCTTTAGTGTGAAGTTTAATTGTGAAGTAGACTTCAGGCTTGGTAATTGTCTCCAGAAGAACAATGATATTTGTTAGGCAGACAGTGAAAACATCCTCCATTTTTCCTCAAAAGCTAATGATTACAAACTGTCACTGTTTAAGAGGAACTGCAGGAAAAGGACTGTTTGCCTTGGGGAGCTGTTTCTTTTTCAGATCTAAACCTGTGGATCACCTGGCAGAAGTCCAACTTCAGACTTGAATCATCTTTCTGTACAAATACTCCATAAAACAGAAATTGTCACAAGTGCTCTTTTTCCAAGAACCCTGTTCAATTTAAGTAAAAATAGTCCTTACAGATACAGTTACTTGGACATATACAACTTCCCCTGACTATCAAGGGAAAATTCAGAGTAGCTGTATAATTCTGATTCTCCTGCCCAGGCTTCAGGAATACATCCTGCTTACTTCCCAGCTAAAGAACACTCCTTGTCTGATTTTGAGCAGTTCTTTCCCTGGTATGAGAACTACTGTCATGATACAAATGTAATAAAAGATGGGGGGGATCAAACTGATCATGTGTTAGGAAAAAAACCAAACATCAAAAGATTAGACATGCTCAAAAAACACAGGGGATTTTTGATTATTCATACCTTCTGCAAGAGGGTGAATGATTCTTGCAGAAGGCAACGAAAAACTCTCTAGCATAATTTTCTTATCTAGCTCTTAAAAATAAAGAAAAACTTCAATAAACATCACTAGGGAAACAAAAGAGAAAATTACAGGCAAATAGCTAGCTACACACAACCTGCAACACTGTGTCTACAAATGAATTAATGAGTAATTAATTGTTTTTGTTTCTGACCCAGGCTGAAGTGTTGCTCTATGCATACTGACACTTGTTACTGGGTGGGATGTCAGAGAAAAAGATTTAATTTCTGTGCTGTGTATCTTCACCAGCAAAATAGCAATATGCTGACTTACACTAGTGTCAGTAATACACAGCAAATGAAGATTTTTCCTGAGTGAATTCTTGGCTAGACCATGTAAGAAAGGAACCCCAGGGGAAACCAAAAACTTCAGCTTTTCTAAAGGTCTAGCAAAAGTGAATGTCACAGCTGGAAGAAGCAGCACAATGTTCTCTACAGTCATACTGTTATACTCCACTAGGACCAAAAAATGTTTTAGACATCCCACTCCCCTGGCTCAATTATTACCTCATGACAGAAAAATAAAATAATTTGTCACTTTAAATGATTAAATCATTATCTGTGTCTGAATGTCTACCAAAACAAAAGAGAGAGAAAAAAAAAAAAAGGCAAAGCAGTTTTACTGATATCCTCTTCAAAGGAGAGAATGGAGAATGTTTTGTGTTGTTTTGGGGTTTTGTTTGTGGGTTTTTGGGGGGGGGGGGTTATACTGAATTATATCTGCCTTGCAATGAAGGGAGCAAGGAATAAATAATGGATCATAATGAAGTTATAAATATCCCTCATTTTCTCCCACCACTGCTAGCTCTTGGCTATGATCCCAAGTCATTAGCAGACGTCTCTGACTCTTTGTGAAAGAAAATCACCACAAAATTAGTAAGTTTTATTGTTTAAGGCAGTAGGGACAAATATCAACTCTCAGTTGTGTCTCTGAAAATAACTGCCTATTAATTTTGTGAACAGACCGAGGATGGAAATGGAAAAAAGATTATTCCTCAACTTTATTACAAGGGTGTGGGAGGAAAGAGGTAGTGATCCAAAATTTAAGTAATTCTGGAAGGACTAACAATCGTCTGTAACACTCAGACAACAGCACAACAACTTTATCAAGATTAGATTTCTGTTGTGGTTTTCTTGGGTTTGGTGGGTTTTTTTTGGTTTTGTTTTGTTCTGGTTTTGTTTGTTGGTTGGTTTTGTTTGGTTTTGTTTATTTGGAGGGTTGTTTGGTTTTGTTTATTTGGGGTTTTGTTTGTTTTTTTCCCCCTTCAATTGCAAATGGGTTTTCTCTTTTCATGTATCAGCTGATTCAAGTTGATATTTTCCTATTAGATCATCAGCCTTTAAAAACACTCCACTAGAAATTTCTTGTTAAGCCTATAAAATATACTTTCCTAGCAATATGCTTATTTCTTCACCTTCAAACAAGAGACAGCATTGCCAGAAGGCGGCAAAAATGAAGCAAAAGAGATAAGACATTGAAAATACTAATTTATATCAACAATTCTTTTAACAAATAATAAAAATTATTTTGATCTGTACAAGATCCTTAGGAAAATAAGTCCTTTAGAAATTTATATGGTTTTAGCAATTTCTGGGAGAATGTAAACAACAGGAGGTAACTTAAAGTCACTTATGAGTTCACAGAGAGCGCTCTTGGCATCTTATTCTCAACAATGTTAACAACAAAGTTTGCCAGGACTAATGGTTGAGTAAATTGTTAATTTCTCTCTTCTCTCAGGTCAGCAGCCTCCATTCAGATCCAGCTTTGGAGTACTTGGGGGGGCTGCATATTAACAGCCAAAAGGTGCAATGAACAGTCGCAGCTAACCTCATTAGAAATGTTGCATTAAAAAGGTTCCAGGGACTATCAGTTTCCTCTATTTTTGCACTCCTAGTGACAGAAATTACTTAGGCTGGAAATAACTACTTCTTTATAAAGTCTGCCCTCACTTCGTACCATACAACCTCAAAACCAGGCAAAGCGTATTGTGAAGGGAGCTCAGTGCTTCATACTACACTTCACTAGACAGAAAGTAAACAGCCAGCTGGTTTGCATCATCTGTAAAATATCTAAAAAGTAGCTGTAAACTATCCAAGAAATCATCCAGCCCAATACTTCCATAGAGCAAAAAGAAATACACCATACATTTTCAAACACAAAATCACACAGATCTGTTAAAGATCAGAGAACGGGCATCAGAACGAGGAAATTCCCATTTCCCAATTAAGGTCACATATTTCTATGTCATTACATTGTTATAGTAATAAACCAAATCTTTGGTATTATCAAGATAAACAAAGACCCTTTGGTAAAATATCAAAATCATTTTTTTAGAATATTATGACAAGACATCTTCTGTAAAGATAATACTGGAGTATTCCCCTCAGACATGATGCTTTCTAGGACAAAGAAAAAAAAAATCCCCCAAAATTTTCAGAAGAATAAATTTGATTTCCTAAGACAGCATCATTTTACCCTTGACTAATATATGAAGAGGGTATTTTTTTCCTTTTAAAATGCAACAGAAGGAAGACATTCCATCAGCATTTTATATTATTCCAAGTGGAAGATGCATTAAATTTTATTTCTTT
This sequence comes from Megaceryle torquata, assembly GCA_024611175.1. Taxonomy (NCBI): domain Eukaryota; kingdom Metazoa; phylum Chordata; class Aves; order Coraciiformes; family Cerylidae; genus Megaceryle; species Megaceryle torquata. The sequence goes on from JANIJG010011090.1 coordinate 69,713, forward strand.
ACAAATTAACATTTTGTGCTATGCAGCACATTAAAACGTGCAAGAAATGAACAAGCAATGGGCAGAGAACTGGAGGTTCAAAATAAGTGATTTTAAAAAATTGATAAGATATTTATGTATTATGCCAGGTTTAAGTTATTATCCCGCCTTCTACACATACTGTACAATGTGTTGGTACAATACTCTTTAAGAGGAGGTCTACATTTTGTCGCTTATAGTTTTCAACTTACAATGCCAGTTCTTTCCAAAAAAAAACTTTATTATGTTGAGCACCTGTTAAATCAATAATTTTTAAACACACGTCCCTTAACTTCTTTTTAATACAACTGTTGGATTATGACAAGCTGATTCAGAAAAAGACAAGTTCAGACACAGCCTGTGTAAGTACAGGAATGTGACAACCTAATAATCTATATTTTAATTTCTACTATTTTCTTTTTCACATTGAGAATGGCTGCATCATTGACCTACCTAGAAATTTAGCTATTAGAGAATTGTTTCTGTTTCAAAAGAGTACTGAGTATAATAACCATATGCCAAAGCTGCTGGGTGGTTTTCAGAGAACTCTGCTGTTTAAGACAACCACCTATCTCCAAGGTAATTCAACTCAGGCTTCTCTCTTTTCAGTATAATGACTTACAGCAGAAACATGGGGTATTTCTCACATTCAGTATCTGCATAGTCTGCTTTCCTCAAAAAAAAAAAAAAAAAAAAAAAAAAAAAAAAAAAAAAAAAAAAAGAGGGAAAATACAGTTGTACATCATGTTCTTGCATGGACTAAAGCCAATCTGTGTATTCAAATGAGGAAACTATTGAATACAGCATGGGATAATGACCAAATTAAGTATTAACAGTAAGGACACCAAATATTAGCCACAGCTACCAAAGCTAAAGCTGACGACTGCCTTGAGGCAGTCACTTAATCTTTTTTAAGTTTATTGCAAATTATTGTACAAACTAACCCAAAACCACATCATTTAAAAATAAACACTGTAATAATAAGATTCATACTTCCTCCTTTGCCACTCTTCTCCATGCGATACTGGTATATGTGAAGAGTAAAGAGCATATGTGAATTTCTCCTATCTTCTTCCTCACATTCAAGTTTGCTGGTACTTCTGGCGGCAATTGCAGCATCAAGGAAGAAGGCAGCTTTCTCTGCTGTCGGGGCTCTTAGCTCACTTTGGTTTTGAAGCTTGAATATAAACAAGAAAATGACTAATTAGCAAAGGGGCTTTTTTTAATTATTATTATTTTGCTGAACTGGCTAAATCTCTAGGGCACTAAAAGAAACAAATATGTACACCATGGGAGAACGGCTTAGAAATGAAAAGCAATAATTTTTTTTAATGTCTTAAAAGTTGTCATAATTGTTGTCAGATAAAAGGAAATAAAAAGCAGAAGAAAGTCAGGCTCAGAAAAATCTATGCTGTGATATCCATTATACCTGGGTTCCACATATTGGATCTTCTCTCAGATAAACCCCAGGAGACTGGCCATCCTGAAGGCTGCCAGTGGCTACTTCAGCTAACAAATCCTTAAGGTTTTCATCTTTGCCACTGATCTCCACAGCAGATACTCTAATAGAGAAACGAGTCCCAGTTTTTTCTTTACGTTCATTGATTAATTTGAAGAGCCAAGAAATTGCACAGGGGATGATACCAAGGCTTTGTGTGGAGTTATCTTTCCCAATCATGGTAAAAGATTTTCCTAGAATGAAAAGACAAACATGAACTTAATTCACCTTTCTTGTACAAGACAGTATATCTCTTCATATCACCACTGTACCTTACATGCAATGCCATGTGCTGCACAGATAATAGGAAAGAAAAGATGTAAAAATGCAAAGTATTTATTTATCCATTAGTACTTATTAAATTACTTTTGCAATTTTTGTAACTCAGACCCACAACAAATTATCATTAAAAACATCTTTGATCTTTTGATTTTCATCGCAATGCACCTATATAAACTTCCTCTTGCATAAACTAATCTGATGTTAGGTTTTACCTTTTCAAACGAAAACTTACAATCCCAGTGTAGAAATAAAGCTTGATAAGTTTACAAAGCTAATTAAAAAGAAATTCTAATCTATTCATATACTCCAGGTTTATTGTTCTAGGAGCTGACAGCATGTAATTACCAGACTGACATAGTAATTAACTGTAACAAATTTGGGAGCTCACCAAGCTTGACATGACCAAAGCAAAATATGCAACCATCTGCACCATTCACAACAGACTGGATTACTTCTGCCACTGTTCCAGAGCATACCTCAGCCTGAAAGAAAGGTTGGAGACAAATAAGTAAAAGAGCATATACTGCTATGGTTTTTACTATTCTTCTGTAATGAAATGAATGACTCAATACTTTTGAGGCACAATATTCTCCCCATTTTTATGGCATCAGTCCTATTATTTTAGTAACTATCCTATCTTACAAAATAATAAAATATGCTACTACAGCCTAAAATTCTATTAAACCAATTTTCTTGGAATATTGATTCTATGACTAATGTAGCAAACTGAATGCTATCCAACCAGGCTTCCTGCTGGTATAATAGCTTAGCCAAGGCTATTCAGGAACAGTAGCAACTCCACTGAAATTAAGCTACTCAAGAGTGCTCACAGGAATTAGAAAGACATTCACACAGGAGAAAATGCATTAAGATCCCTAAATAAGATTTCATAGGATCACATTTTCCTCTTCCAGAGGAAGCATCATCAGCAATAAAGAGAACTTGCTTAAATTTCTGAGTGTACTAAAACCAGTTTATCCACGTCAGTGAAGGTTTCAAATATACAATAAGATGATCTATTAAGTACGGCAACTGGGGGCAGGGGAGAGAGTTGATGTAAATATGTAACTACACTGAAATGATAAGGCTCTGATTGCAGGTGCATGGCAGCTAGCTTGCCTCGAGCAACGACGCCTGCACGAAAGTGGCTGCGCAGGCAAATATCATCCAGAAACACCACAAACAGGCCACATAACAGGCCCACAACAAGGACCTGAAAGAGCCCAGCCCAAACCAGAGGTCAACAGCCTGAAAGACTGGTTCCAAAACCAGCAAAAACAGGCTGTGAGCAGCCACCTTGCAGCAGGGCTGGCAACACAAGTAAGAAAAAAACCACATCCGGTTCTGGACTAACGTTGAGATCACTCAGAGATGCCACTTGAGCTTATGCAAAATCTTAAAAAATGGCCTCCTGATGGGGTTACCATTCCTACAGGTACTGATGTGTGTGGAAGGTTATTTTCCATATTTACTGCCTGTCTGAAACTGGGAATCAATAGATATTTTCATATCTCTATTTTGGGAACCAAAAAAATTAACAAAAGCCTAGGAGAAGATGTGAGAGTGGGATTCTGAACTAAATCCTGTCATGAATTTTCATCATTGATGTAACATTTTCACCTTGGATGTTTTGGTGTGTATTTTTCACCTTAATTTTTTTCAGCAGTTCAAGCTTGGAATCACTGAATTTTTTCTTCTTTGAAAATTTTGGATTTTTTTTTTTTCTGAACTTAAGATATTTCCCAGAAGCAGATTTCAGGAGTACAATCTCACCAAATACACTGCAGCCCACAATCCTCTCAAATACTGGCCATCCCATCTGTGTATCAGATTTCAGGTCAGGGGCTACTACTGTACAAATGCACCCTTTTGCAGGCCCAAAGAAACGCATGTACCATCAGCAGCACAACCATCAAGATGACAGTAATCAGGCAAAACCACAGTATAAACAAAGTGGAAAAGGCAAGGAAACTACAAAAGCTCCATAACTCGTTCAGTATAGCAATCCCATGAGGTTAGCTGCATCTCTTCTCCCAACAGCAGCATTTAGTTTAATGTTAAGCACATGTTCATTTCCCATTGAAAGCAGTAGGGAAGGACTTTATTTCTGTGACATCAAATGTGTTAAAACCTAACTGGATGGAAAAGTGAATTTTAAATTAGCTGTGTGTCTTTCTCTAACAAGAGAAAAAGCAGAAAGCTAATATAATGAGAAAATCCATCACTCCAGCTATTATGCCTTAATTTTGCATCTTGACTAAATGGAAAATATAAGATTTTACCCACTTGTCTATTAACTACCATGTTTTTTCTAGGCATTAAGGCACCTCATTCAAATAGAATTCCCCAGAAACAGAAACAACTCTTCAGGCAATCAAATGCATTGGCCATAAGAGGACTCAGGAGGTTTATGCAAGTGACTCCAGTACCTGTGAAGCATCCTGGGGGAAAACCGCATCAAAGGCAAACATCTTTGGGACAGCAACAACACCTCTTCTGTGACCTGCATTGGAAGGCCCACTTGCTGCTGGATCGTAAAATGTGATTTGCTTTTTTCGTGGGTCTACCTTTAAGAAGGACATGGATTCAGATGTTTCATGTGCTCCTTGAGAGGGACAAATCCTTACCATCACTTTCACCTGCAAGAAGAAGTGACAACTTTTGTTCCTAGCTACAGATAAACACATGCAAAGCATTCCTCCAAAACCCACTCCCCATGACACATTGATTTGTAACATTTAGGTGTGTCAGAACAACCGTGGGACAAAACCAGAGCCAGATTTTCCAGACTGGTTTCCACCCTGGGGTCTTCGTTGAAGTAGCTTTTAAAGGTGCACTTTGTCCCTTCAGTTCACTCTGTTGCAGTTTTATCATTTCAATTTATAAATGTCTGATTTGCTGGTATAATCCATTATAGGTGTAATACCATGCCTGAAGAAAAGGAAACTCTAGTGTAGAGTACCTTTCAAGTGCTCAACATGACCAAAAGCACAAACTCATCCACTCTCAAAATCAGTCTGAATAACACAAGGCTCAGACAGTGCATTCAAACTGAACTAAATCTAGAAACTCTTAATTCCTTTTTCACATTCTTCTAATAAAAAGGTGCTTCTCTCACAGCTTTCTCAGGTCTTTATGCTGTCATTGCTAGGCTCTTTGGTGGCTAGTTGCAAATTTAACAGAAAAGAAGGGAAGGGGAAAAAAAAGAAAAAAGACAACACAATAAAAGGCTGAAAAGCTTGAAAAGACACAACTCACAAAGTACATTACTATTTCAGCACTGCAAATGCTGATTTCCTACACATAGCATTTTAAGACAGCATTTTTAGAAAGCTCAGACGCTTTGCCTATGATTTCCAAAGCAGCTTATGGGAGCCAAGTGACTGGGTCTCACAAAAGTTCAGCAAAGGCTGCACACCTGTTTCTTTTAAGCTTCTTGGAAATCATACCCTTACTTTGAAAAACAGTGAAATATTGCCTAACACCACTTAAAACCATCCATCCTTATGAAATGCTCCCAGGTCAGAAACAGCATGTTTTATACACCTTGCACTGAAGTAAATTACTATTACAGGCACAACTTCAACTGCACCCTGCCTAGCAGATCAAACTGAAGAGCAATGCTCAGCCGGAGTGACTCTCCATGGCCAGTATGAAACACTTCAATAAGAAGCTCAATAACAGTATTATTTCCTTATCCAACTACAAGAAAACTTTCACAGCACCAGTGTTAACCATCTCATTGCCCTAGGTGGAGGGCCTTCATGGCTGTGATATACAACAGCCAATACAGCTGGAACATTTTACACTCATACTCTCCAGGGCACCCATGTGGAGCTTCATCTTCTGCAATGCAACTACTGACCCACAAAACACCCACTCCTTTTACAACAGTTGCACCTGATTTGGAAGGGGAGTGACAGATAACAACCTCCCTGCTGTAAATATACCAGGTGAACCCTCCCAACACAGAGCACACAGTCAGTCACTTGCTGATGGGTCAGCAATCAGCACCGGTGAGGCCTCACCTCGAATACTGTATTCAGTTTTGAGCGCCTCACTACAAGAAAGACATTGAGGTTCTGCAGCCTGTCCAAAAAAGGGCAACAAAGCCAATGAAAGGACTAGAGAACAGGTCTTATGAGAAGGGGGTGAGGGAAGTGGGGTTGTTTAGCCTGGAGAAAAGGAGGCTCAAGGGAGACCTTCTCATTCCCTACAACTACCTGAAAGGAGGTTGTAGCAAGGTGGGGGTTGGTCTCTTCTCCCAAGTAATAAGTGATAGAACAAGAGGAAACAGCCTCAAGTTACATGAGGTGAAGTTTAGATTGGATATTAGGAAACATTTCTTCACAGAAAGGGTTGTCAAGCATTGGAACAGGCCTTCCAGGGAAGCAGTAGAGTCAGCAGTGGATTCCTGGAGGTGTTTATAGATGTGGTGCATAGGAACATGGTAAGTGGTGCACTTGAAAGTGTTAGTTTAGGTTAATGTTTGGACTTGATCTAAAAGGTCCTTTCCAACTTAAATGACTATATGATTCTATGAGTCAGGCCAACCTCTGGCCTCAAGCTGGATATTGCACAGGGAAGCTGGGATGGAAATCATGCATCTCTGATAAAGAATGATCCTCCTCCTTTTTATTAACTTATTGATAAATTTAACCCTAAATCTGCCAGAACAATTTGACTCCTACTTACTACGTTCCAAGGATGTTATGTCATTAGAATCATGTGCACTTATTAACACTGACAGATTCTTTGTTTCTTTACATAAAAATGAGTTTTGAAGTTATCACTTCCCCATCACTCATGTATACAGAGAAATAATGGCAACTGAAGAAGCAAAGCTGAAAAACTACTTCAGCAAAGCACAATATGGGAAATGCAGACACCAAACAAAATCCAGAGCAGGTGGAGCCACCTTCTAGGATTGCACTTCATACCAGAGAAGATAAAGAGGTGATGGCATACACAACTGCACCCAGTGGGATGCAGCAAAATGTGCTCAAACCCGGATGATCCACAGCAGATGGGTGGGTACAGCAGTAAGCGCAATGCTGAACTGTCTCGCCTTTATCAGCTGGAGAGGGTGAGTAATTTGGAGATTTCATTTAGGTCCTCAACTGTTTCATTTTTCATCTCCTCCTTTCTGTGGGGGCTAAGCTGCACACAGGCACCCCTACACAATTGCTCAAGCATTCTCACAGAAAATAATTCTCCACAAAGTGCCTATAAAAGCTCTTCCCCAATATTTTTTCCAAAGAGGTTAAGAAAAAACCTACCCCTACAGTAAACACCCTAGGAGTCTCCACCAAAGCTAGCAGCAAATTTTTCTGCCTATTGACTCAAGCAGTCCAAATTTAAACACTTTCTTTTCTTTCCCTTTTCACAATGATATGAATATGAAAATACAGCCCCAGAAAATAAGCAAACCTTAGAATAAATTAAACAGCTGCTTCAAAAGCAAAGTGCATCAGAGGTGACACACTCAAGGCTGTTTCCCCATAAAAGCTCCATGAAGCCAGCTTTCTGTATTAGCCTGCCTGCTCAACCTTGACTTGCTACCAAGGTGCTCAGAAAAAATAACCTCCCTCAAGGAAAAAAAAACAAACCAAAAACAAAAACAAAACCACCAAACAAACAAACAAACGAAAACCACCAAACAAACACAACCCACACAAAACCTAAATATATATATAAGTGCAAATGCTCACTTCAGGGTCACTTGATTAAAATGAATTTTAAAATATATGCTGTTTTCAAAGCACTTCTGTAAACAGCCCTTTCTGTTCTCTCTTCCACCTATTATTAGATTATAGCAGCCAGAGCTTCAATAAAAGGAAAATTGGTTTGCTCCTGACAGCAAGTTACCTCTATCAGAGCATTGCTCCCCCTAACACAAAGATGGCTTCACCTCCAGAAAAACCTTGTGTGTCAAATAAACCTTTTTGAGACTACTTCCATGAAGCAGACAAATACTAAAATAGCTTCCTATAATGGATCAGATCCCAAACTTAACAGGTCTTAAGGGTCATCTTCATTTTTACAGAGAAAATGAGCTTTCAAAACAAATGGGAGGGGGAAGAGAAAAGCAGCTTGAGGGAGTTCCTCTTTTAGTGTTTTGTGCATAGAAGCTGATTTGCCGAGTAAAAAAAAAAAATACTGATTTCAAACTTATTTCCTCTACCCACTAAATCCATCTATAAGGGACACCTACCAGAAACTGTAGGTTTATAATGGGTCACACTCATTCATGATACTGAACCAGACTCTGACTTCACTCAGAATTGAAGCAGAAATGCTCATGAACGTACCAACAAGCACAAAGATTATTCAAACATATCCTTTCACAACAATAAAAACTGAGTGCAGGCACATCCTGGGTGCATGCACACACTTCTAAGTAGGTTAAAAGAAAGGTTTGGTGTTATAAGGTGTCATCATCTTACACTTCTTGCCCTCTGGTGTTTCAGGACCGATCTTAAGTAACAAGCTTATATTCTCAACTCTGAAGTTCATCCCAGTGCTCTTCTGGGATGAGTACTGAAGAAAAAGCAGTGTATTATAAAGCCAATATAGTTCCTGCCTTAAGGATCAACTTAACTGCATCTTCTCCTGGGTCTCTTTATCTAGTTCTCATACAAAAGCCATGCTCACCTGTATAGATAGCAACATGCTGTGCAGGAAATCATCCTGATAAAAGGCCTTGTAGTGAGGGGAGGATTCAAACAAAATATAGGAACCTGTAAATCTTAAAGTAACTTTGGAGCAAAGCAGCAAAATACCTGTACTGCATTCTAATGCTTTTATTTGCTTATGAGAATGAATTATTAGAATTAAGAACAATAACATTAATTTCAGGTCCATTCAGGATCGCACCCTCTGTGGGCAGTTATTCAATGCTATCGCCAGCTTTCTGGTGGTTAGTTCCAACGTCAGCAGAGCTAGCTACTGTTAACACTTGTACAAAAAGTGAAAACACACAAGGTAACGAATTTAGAGGATAATTAATGAAGAAACAGAAGGAGAAGACAGGACTGAAAGAGTAAGAACTGGTCAAAAAAAGACAATACAAAAATGGCAATTCCAGAAAGGCCATGTGAGTCTCAGGACATCTCTGCCCTGACAACTTTTAGACTCCTTAAGGAGAGCAAAGATGGCACATCCATCCTGTGATGGGGTTGACCTTCCCACTAAAACTGGGGATTTTTAGTAAGCCCTTCTTTTTTCTCACTTCTGTGTATTTCATCTTCAGTGTCAAAGAAAGATGCAGAGCAAGAAAGAGAATTCTAAGTGGAAGCTTATGAAGGATACAAGGATTTGTACATAGACATTCATATGAAGTATCTAGCCAATATTCATTTTAACAAGGATGTTGATAGAAAAGGGGGATAAGTATGTATTTGAGTTCAACTTCTGCAAATAAAAATAAGAGAAGCACAAACATCACAATACTTGCACATTATTAACATTTTTCTCAGTGCCTGAAGACAGCCTAAATCATGCAAACCACTGAAGTATCTCATAATTAACTGACTCTGATCTGGTGGGATTTGTACACTGGGGATTAATGCTTTGCGACTGAACTTTCCAAATTCATATTCCTGCAAGGACCAGGAGGTCAGCAGAATTGCTGAAGGAAACCCTATTAAAATCAGAAGTGTTTGGGAAAGAAGATAGTAAATACATCCTGAATATGCCATTAAAATATAATGAATTTTTAAAATGAACAAGCACATAATTTGGAAAAAAACTAGAAATAGGTGACATAAGGTCAGAGGCCCATCCACCCTTCACTGGCAAGGCTGGGAGATTAATAGCAATCAAGGAATTTACTGGGTTTTTTTAAAACTTTGTCTGTCAGCCTACAGTGGAACTCAAGGAAAAGAAAGACTACAAAAGCAAACATCTGCAAGCAAGAATTAATTTCTCCCAGCTATATAAGGGCAAAATCAGTAGTTGGATGCTGAAGCATAAAACCAAAAATCACATCACAGTTTTATGTGCACACAATTTTAAGGGAGAAAAACTGGCAAAAGGCAGATTTCTGAATTTAAAAAAAAAACACCACAAAAGAAAAAAAACAGAGAGGAGAAAACAGTCCCCTGTGTGAAGGACAATGGCTATGTGGAGGATTCTGGGGCTAAACTCTATACAGTTTTAGAATCATTTGATGAGACCACGAGAGAACCACAGATCCATACAGTACAGACAAACAGTAGTAATTTATTGGAACCTTGAGCCATAACTATAGACCTTGACATCTTTGACCCTTATGAAAGTCAAATCTAGATGTATATTTAACAATTCTAACCTTAACATTGGCTTCAAGACTGGTCAAGATAGTGCAGAACACCGAGCATATGTCAGTGCCAGAAAGGAGGTTTGGAAAAAGTAAAAGACAGACCAAAAAGCTGTGAACCTCAAATTTCAAAGCAACACTCTGACAGCAAGACATGAATGGGAGACTGATGGCCAGAGGCAAGCTAGCAGTTTTGTCTAATATAGCCCATATATTTTGGATATGCCGAACTGAATGAAGCTAAAGCAAAGCTATGCGTCAAACACACACAGAACTCCTCAAAAAACAGTGAGGCATGTGTCATCTCAGAAGAAATCATGTCCAAGGCTGAATTTGTACAGAATAGAGCCAGTGATAAGAGAGAATGACACAATCCTACACAGTTTTAGACAGAAACAGCCACAAGACTGAGACAGTCAGTTTCACATTGATTATTATGCCATAATCAAAAGAGATGGAATGGCTATCGGCTCTGAGACCAAAGAAAGGGGAAGGATGGTCTCACACTAAATGATTTTAATCTTTACCTAAGACTATTATGGATTTCTACGTATTTTAGACAATGAATACAAAAAATACTATATATAAACTCAGAACGCTGCTTGTTCATTTTCAGTGGAGTGAAAGGTACCAAATACTCTACATGGTTTAATTTGAGGCAGACATGTAGACAAAGAAGACTCCACTAATTCACTAAGTAATGACTAAGCTCCATGGCATTTTGAATTCTGAGGGAATTAAGACCCTGACCCAGCCAAGTATGTTAGCACAGACATATCTGCAACATATGGTACCTCCTTTTAAATCAAAAGAGGTGCAATGTTCAGCATTTCATGCTTATATACTTGTCAAGTTTCAAATTAAACAGAATGAGAAAGAAAAAGGAATGAATTAGAAAGCACGTAAAATTTTTAAAATAGATGTGCTCGAATCTTTTTTACTAAAATAAACTCTGATTTTATCTGTCTGTATTTTGGGAAAGTGCTGGCACTATACTGGAATCCATTCTAAAAATGCTGGTCATATTCTGCATTACAGCAGTATCATAATCCCTAAATGAACAAGCAATTTGGTCTCTAGCAATAAGTGTCATTATATCAGATTTGAACGGACACTAAATGTTCCCTGGAAACACACATCCTTGACAGGCATCATGCAGCCAGGAAGTTAATTTTATCCAATGTTCACAAAACAGCATATAACAGCAGGTTAATTAAGTAACTATGTTTAGACATCTACCATTCTGAATTAAGATTTTTCATCAAGAAATAACAAAGAATTCACATTCAGTTGAATAAAGACTGCTTTTGGATGAAATCACTTGTATTTCAACTACAGTGTAAATCAAGTTACAGAAGTCCTAGTTCAGAGCCAATATTTTTCATGGATTTAATTGTAACTGACAGATATATAATCCTTGCTAAAATGGTTTACTGTGGGAAGTTCTTACAAGCCTTTCATATACTGCCACTACCAGTGGATGGCATATTTATATGCAAAATTGCCATGCTAGCATAGACCATCTACCTCCCATAGGAGAAAAAAAAAAAACAAAAACAAAAAAAACCAAACCAACACCAAAAACCACACACAACAAAAAAACCCACTACTATATTGTACTCTATTAGAGAACTGATTCTCTACTCCCAAAAGACTTGAACAAAATGGTTTCATTTTTATATGTGAAAGCTAAGCAGGCAAATTTATGCATTTTTAATCTAAATTTTACACATCTTTATTTAAGCAGTTCAAGGCATTTTGTCTGGGATGTATGTACCTTGGATGACACAAGACTATGTACATCGATAAAAGAGTACTTAGTATGATACATGATTTATATGAGAAATAACACTCTCATCATTAGGAAACAAGCAGCAATAAAGATGACAAAATTAAGTACCTATTTGTTATCCATCATCAAACCATCGTAAGAACCAGTGAATGGGACATATAGCACACTTAGGAAGACCCTGCATGATCTGTAAATCATATTAGTAGTACCTTAGCTATGGCTTGGTAAAGCATAAATGAAAGTAAATGTCTAAAACACATAAATGGAGACCAGCATGTATATACCTGTCCAAGAAACATCGTCTGACAATTCAGGTTCTCTTTAAACACTCCACTTCAATTGTCTCACATAGCAGGATTCTGTCATTCTAACATAAAAAATTGACAGGATCCTTGAAAGAGACAAGCACTTAAAGTTGCTGTTGTAAGTGATGCAGTATTGTAAAGAATGAGCTGAACAGAACACCAGGAAAAAAAAAATTTGCATGAAAAAGGCTTCCTACCATGCTAAAGAAAAATAGCAAATTAGAATGCTACACAGCAGCCACTGTAAAAAGGATGTCTTTTTTAATACCACAATATGATAAATTATCTTAAGTAGCACATTAATGTCAAAAATTGAGCGTAATCTAACTTCTTTCCAGTGACAATATTAAATGGCTTTCAGACGTCTTTCCTACTATTCTAGACATTAAATTTAATAACACCCAGAGAGACCACAAAAATGATTCAGTTACAAGAATCATACTGTACTGGATCATTGCCTTTTAAGTAGGATTCAGCTAAATGATTTGGACTCTGATGTTTTTGGCACATTCAAGAGAAAGGTATGAAATTTGCTACATAACATTGATCAGTAGTAAGCAAAATGCCTTTCAGCATCCAGTTTGAATTGGTAGTAGGCTTTTCCTTTGTGCAAGAGAGTTTGTTTATATTGTTGATTATATGAAACATTGGTCCCAGACAGACCTATAGTTCTAAATTTAGTATTTTTAAAAAACTTCTCCATGCTTAGCAATCCTAAATAGTGACAAACCCTGCAAGCACCTGTGAAAGTGTAAAACTTTTTGCACTCTTAAAGAAAATTAAGCAAAAGGCTTAATTAAAGATTTGTATCACAGGACAAGTCCATACACTCCTATTGAAATTATCGTAAGAGGTAAAATTGGTATTTGTGAAATGTAAAAGAAAACAGTAAGACATTTATTTCCCACCTTCCAAGTAATTAAAACAATGAGAAATTATAAACAGAAATTGCAAAAGATACTACGAGCTCTCTGCTGTACTAAATCTCTTAACAACAAATGTATTCAACCATAAAAGCCATATAGCAATTTCACCACAAAAGAGCTGTATGATATGCATGGAAATGATGATGTGAAACTAAGAACAAATTTAGATCTGGGGCTCAAATAATCAATAACTGAGTTCACATACAAGAACTGACCAGCACCATCTTTTCACATTCCTGCCTCCTCCCACAGTTCTAACAAAGCATGGTTACCATACTATTTACTATAATCATGCAACCAAAAAAAAAAAAAAAAGAATTCAAGCTGCTTCCCTTGCCCAAATGTCTATTGAGCTCACAAGTTCAAGATAAGGTCCAACAACCAGTGACAGGACCAGTCCAATTCTAGACACCACAGTTTCTTCAGCTGGATAGGCCAGTGGTCATGGTAGGGCAGCTTTGAAAGCCCTTATCTAATAAAGAAAGCGAAGTTCCAGGTATGGATGTTAATTTGTTTGGTGAGGTCTTTTTTCCAAAGTTTTAGGCTTACTGGGGTCCAGGTCTGTATCAGCAGCAAAACAGGTACTGCTGCTGCTTCTCTGCATGCTGGGGTCTTAAGATTCAGCCATTCCCTCAGCCACAGCAATAGCTCCCCTCTGAGAAGGTAATTTAGAGATAAATACATAGGGAAGGAGAGGAAATCTTTACATTTCTTTCCTTCTATCATTCTATTAAAGTTATTTTAAGATATTACCTCAAGGAAGAAGGCTATTAAAAACAACAAAAAAAAATTAAAAAAAAAAAAAAATCAATGAGTGATTTATTATTTAAGCATTATAAGCCTGAAGGGGAACTTGCATTTATATCACTTTCTGTTAGAGAGCCCCTAAAACTAAAGACATTTAATCTTCCTGCCTCCTGAACAGTCAATAAAATATTTCTTTAAAAGCTCAGACTCATGATAAAAACCCTAATGCTGTAGCTTCCATGATGGCTGGTAAAATGGGTTACAGTCATGCCTGCTTTCCTTACAGCTTATTGTTTGTGCATGCATAGTTAGAGCTCCTTTTCATATGTACACTGCCTTGGGTTAATCAATAGGAAAGTTCATCTGCCTCTTTATCCACCCAGTAACTTCAGTGTCATGACATCCTTTTCCAAGTCCTTGAAGTCAGTTTTAGCTTTGGCTGCTACGAATATGCACCTTCACCACCTCATCCAAACCATTTAGGAAGACACCAAACAGCATGGATCTCCATATGACACCATTGCTAACTCTGATTCGGTGTGAAATCTGTACTCATTTCCTATCAGTTATTAAACCACTAGAGAATAGGTGACAGCTTAGGGGGGTTTTTAAGAAATCTAGGTCAGGGCACTCATCAAAAGCTTTTTCAAAACCCAAATACACTTGATCAACCCTATTCAAATGCTCTCTGACTCTTCAAGAATGCCAACATGTTCCACCTGTAAAAGCTTCATCAGATATTCCCTACTATATCATATTAATCCCTGCCTACTATTTTCTAGCTTTATTATTGTTTCATCTACTTTGACTGGTTGCCTGGTCTGAAAGTCAGCCTTACAACACTAGACTTCTAGATTCCCTCTGGAGCCTTTATTTCCCTTTTGGCCTCAAAGTGACATCACATTTTCCTCATTCTGCTCCTGTGGCTCTTAAAATGGATTGAATACCAGCTAAAAAAAAATCTTGAGCATCAGTGAGGGAAAAAAAATGTTAAGAATGACCATTGCAGGGGAAATATAGAAAGCAAACCATAATGGTCAATGTAAAGGTTTCAACATGTACTTTGCCATAAGCTTTCAGCAGATTTACAAAAGAAATGGGACCGCCTAGAGAGTGTCATTATAGATAATAATTAGTTGTTGTAGTATTTAGGCCTTACAATAAATGGTATTTCTTCACAGTTGACATATCATTCACCTCTTTAGCTTTCCATAAAGGGAGCCACATTGCTCCCATTAAAGTATCTTGGACACTTCATGTGTTTCCAGTGTTACTCTTTTTCATTCTTATGCATCTTGTACTCTTCTCCTTAAACCTTATCGCTTCACACCCTTCACAGTAAGAAAGGACAACTTTCATTTCAGAATCCTGTCCTGCTCTGAAAGAAACCATTTGACAAGATGGGAATGAAAAGTTGACAAACTATCTGTGCTCAGAGAAATCACCCCCCTGAGGAGAGTAAATACTGGTCCTCAATGGGTCATTCTCAGCTTAGTAAGGTGAAGTTAGTTGGGAATTAGGCAGCCCATCAGCACTGCTACATTCTTACCTGTACAGCAGAAACCAGCAAGGAGCCAGTCCTCCACAGCATAACTAACCATGAAAGACAAAACAGCAGCAAGCCTGGAGGCGAAGGAGGAAAAGGACCAACTGCTTAACCAACCATAACCATACAGTAATAAGAGGGGAAGGGACATTGCTGACCTGGGAACGATCACACAAACCAAGAAGAGCCACAGCCACAGATGATGTGGTAGGAAAAAGTAACTCCAGAATCCATCACTGATTCTGTCCCCTATGTGTATCTTGTACTTACTATTGCACAGGCTACAAGGAAAAGCCAAGGGAAAAGATAAACAGGAGGATTGTAAAGCCTGTTAGAAGTGGAGAGAGTGAAGTTAACAGAGGAGCACAGCACGTGTGCCAGTGTTTGCTGATCGTTCTCTCAATTACTATGATACTTAAAGTAGTGAGGAAGAAAAGTAATTACTTTATTCCCATCATCCTCATAATGAGATATTAGCTGGCTAAATCTTGATCAGCAGGAGCTGGTGAAGAGGAAATTATAATGGAGAATATTACTGCACAGTGGACTAAATACTACCAAAAAATCCTACTAGACATTGCTCAGAGGAGGTGAAACTATGAGAGTTTAGTACTGAAAGAACACCTCTATAGGACTGACACTTTCCCTTTGACCACTAGTTCTACGAATTCAGATACAAGAGATCATTTACGCTGATTCATGATTTTTACAAAAATGTATATTGCTGAGGATTTTTTTTTTTTTAATGGGCAAGCACTGTCATTTCTGAAATTGCAAAAGAGGAGTGGGTTAGGAAAGACGTTTAATAGGTATTGCATATTTTAAAATGTGGATCAGAGAAGATGCCTAGTTGCTTTATTTCTGAGAGGTATTAAAACTAGTAGCACAATCCATCACCATTTGGATGGCCTAGATCTTGAGAACTAAAGGGCTGATTCAATTAGCAGAGAGCTCTTATCCTCTCCAGCACAGCACGGGATTCTTCCAAATTGTCATAACAAGTATGTGGTGAGGATGATACAACTGGAACCCTGGGCCCAAACAAACAGTATCTTTAATGATGTTTTCAGCTGAGAGCTAACCAACAGAGGTATTTGAGGGTTAACAGTAGCATATTGACCCATAAAGTCTGGAAAATCTTGGCGTAGAGTGCCAGGCAGGAGAGAAATGACACCCACATTGCCAGCACAGTACATATACATCCCAGTGCTGGAGAAGAAGCTCACACAGCTGAGCAGCATGGCTGCTCAATGCCTCTTGTCATTCTGGCAGAGCTCTTCCCTTTGAAAACACTCTTCTGTGCTCACTAATGAAGAGAGTAGGTAGACCTGATGACCCAAAAGCATATAACCTCCTGCCATCTGGGATCATGCACTTGATCTTCATTAGACTTTGCTGATCTGTTTGAAGACATCAGAGCTTTCAGTGAGGCACAAGTTATGCTGCTAAGCTTCACCGACCACCCTTGAAGCAGAGGAAAAATGCTGAAGTCTGTTGGCTACACGTAGCTCCAGGCACACAAGTGCAATGTGATGCAAGGACAGTTTTATTGAGCTGCAGGTACAGGGAGCTATGAGCATGCCATGAAGGCCTTCTGAAGGCAAATAGCCTCAGAAATGCCATGCTCCTTGTTATTCCTGGTGCTACAGCCAAGTACTAAGCCTCACAGAGAAGAGGTAGGCACAACAAATGGGCTCTGCTAACACACACACATAGAAACAATGTTCCTTAGCAAACCCTCCTCCACCTGGGAACCTCTGAATTACTGTACCAGGTTTGCTGTATTCCACCATTTAATATCACATTCTCTTTCCTAACACACTGAAAAAAACATAAGAAACCACATTTTCATCTGTAAATTTTCACCTGCTTAAAATAGTCTAAATTACTCCTTTGTTTTCCATTTAGCACAAACTCATTGACTTAAGAAATACAGAATATTCTCTGTGAGCAACAGTGTCAGCTACAGGTATTTAGGCTGAAAATATCTTTATGTTAATGTTGATTTGTATGGTTATTCAAGGTGCATATTTTAGCTCTCCTGTGCACATTACATACTTCAATTTTATCTTCAAATGCTAATCTCTTGTAACCTTTGCAAGTAAGTATTCAGGCTCTCCTCTGTGGGTGATTAAACAGTTATAAATATGAATAAAGCTCTAAATAATTGGGTTGCATTTAAATTAATTTTAAATAAAATTAGCACAAATTTTACAATTTGAAAGATGCTGTATTTCCTAAGTTAGAGACGCATCTATTTCTCTCCAGTTACTTCATTTCCTTACTCCTGATTTACAATGACACATGAAGCAGAGGGAAGCAAAGCTCAACATATCTCCTTCACCTCAAGCAGACAGCACCAGCAGCTCAGACTTGCTGGCAACACAGAAACTACTTCTGCCAAAGGTGAAGCCTGTACATGCATTGATTTTTGACCAGTAACAAAGGAAATCTTGTCTCTTACTATAATAGAGGGAAGGACAAAACGACCTTTGCCAATGTTGCTATCAGTGATGTTAACTGGCTTCAGGGAAGCTGGCACTCCAGCACTGATTCTGCTCTGAGTCTGCCAACTCTTTCCAAAGTCAACAGGAGATAACAGCTCTCAGGCACATTTAAATGGATGTCCCTTTCTCTCTATCCCAAGACCCTTCCCTTGTCCCTTTCCAACCCCATTCTAGGCTGAAAGCTTCCAGCCTTGTTAAAATTCATCTAGAAAACTATTTTTAAAAATTGAAATCCAAAGTTACCTTTCCAATGCCAGGGTTGTCCTTGATTTTGGACACAGCTCTCAGAAGGCATGGTGGTGCTGGGGGAGGACAGAGCTGCAGAATGCCACTAAAGTTAGTAGCATAAATAGAGAAGTCGTGTGTGTGTGGCAGGGGCGGATGGTATTTCTTTCTCTTCGAAGACAGGTTAAGCTTCTGTGCTGCTCTGTATAAAAGTAATAGCAAGAAAGGACAACATTACTAGGTGTTAATGGGAATCTGGATCAAACAGATGCTCACTGTCATCATTGCCTGCTTAACAAATCAAGTCATTGCATTCTAATCTGATTTCATAAGAACAAACCATCAGGAGACTAGGAGAAGGGAATATAGGTAGAAAAATTACTGGCAAACTATTCACTTAATTTCTCCCCCAGCAGAGTTTCAATTATAATCTAACTTTCCCCTCTTTCCCCCAACAGCTTGACAGCTGAATCCTAAAATGCTGAAATCTCACTGACATAATAAAAAGCTGAAATAATCCTCTTGTCACTGGCAGGACCAGATGGACTTTGCTGGTGATAACATTATGAAAGTGGTCCTTTGTACTCTACAAGTTACTCAAAGCAGAGGATAACACTCCAAGTCAGTCGAGCTCAAGATCCTCTCTTGTTGGCTGCACTGAAAATCCTTAGATAACAGAAAATTTCCTTCAAGACAGATTGGTTTTTCCACCTCAATTTCATTCTTTCACATTAAAAGGGAATGGTATTAAAAAGACATGCTTTAATGTTCTGAATGATAAAAATCCTGCTTTTGAAATGCAGAATTTCAAAACATAAAAGATGAAGAAGGAGGAAAAATTAAAACACACAAAGTTGTAACATTCTTCCTTGTGAATAAGAACGGGAACATAATCAGGTTTTCTGCTATTCCCCATCAGCAACACGAAACAGTGTAGCAATAAACAAACCCAGAAACTTGACCCTACATCAAAACCCACATGGGACAAAAATAATAATAACAAAAGAGTTAAATAGAACAAACAAATTTGTTAGTGAGCACATGCTGGGCAACTGGGGGTGTGAGTGAGAGTGAAATCTCAGCTCTGTCAAAGCAAAGGAGAGCTTTGTCATCTGAGTAAGACGTGTGATCTGATCCTGAGACAGTCAGTAGATAGTCCACACTCGGGCACATATCGTAAAGGCATCCAACATACTATCTTTTAACATTATTTTGAATGACTGTTAAGCCAGCAAAAATGCTAAGTCTTACACTGCTAGGATCCATGGGCAAACTAAGACCATGCTACTGATGCCAACAGTCTTCTAAGGACAAAATCACTATACTGGTCCAGCTTGCAATATAAAGGATTGTCACTTCGGACAAATTAGTTTATAAATATGTGATGACAAATAGTCTTTTTATACAATAGCTATTTTCATCATGTCTTTTAGCCCAGGATCTCTAGATACTTTGCAGTGAGATGAAACTGGCACTAGCATCTGTGAAGTAGTATAAGCAACAGACATGGAAAAACTAAGGCAGTGCTTTGCTGTGATACCTAATTCAGAGTAAATCTAGACCCTTAACCTTGTCACAAATGTAGTGATCAGGCAGCCTCAGGCTGAGTCAGATTAGTAAACTGATCAGAGAAGGAAACTCTTCCTTTGCTTATATTTATGGTAGGTTAGAAACAGAAATTAGCACAGAGCAGGAGAGGTGCATAGTTTCTTCCAGTAGCATTACTGGCTTCAAATGAGTTACAATATAAAGAACTGATTTTGTCTGAGAAGCAAATTACTCATTTGGGTCAAGATTAGACAGCTAGTCAGTATGAGAGGCGGGACACAATACACATCTCCAAAATTCCCAATCCTGTGATTATATTCCCAAACTTGTGTGTTAAAATCCTGGACCTTTTGATTTCAACAACTTCTAGAGATGCAGACCCCCTACGTGCTTCCTTCTTACTCTACAAACACTGCAGTATTTAGAAACAGACAAAGACTCACGTGATTTAAAAATGAGGCTCTATTTCCAAACTCAGAGGAAGCCAGAAGCCACTGCCTTGTGAGGGACAAGTTGGACTTTTGCCTTTGAGGAAAGACATAGCATTTGACTCCTGCTGCATCCTGAAACCAGCATGAACTGAGTCCCACAGTGAAGCAAAGCACTGCAAGCATCAGTTTATACAGAACCTCAGGTTTTTGGTGGCAATGAGGACCGATTTAACTGTCTAAATCTCAAATCCCCTTGCTAATGCCTCATTTAGTATGAAAACATATGCCTGAAATAGGACACTAGACAAACAGTTGCACAACTTCACCGTCGTTGCAGCTGCACATTAAAACCATAATGCCTCCTAAATTATATGCAGCTTTATTGTGCAGGAAAGAGTCTACCTGTTGCCACTCTCATTGTGGAACTCAAGACAGTCATTACCCTCTATCTCCAAGTACCAATTAACAACTGTGCTTATTACTTAATCATCTTGTTGATTAATATGAAAGATGTTTATTTCCTTGTTTACATGCTATGATCCCTTGTTGAAATGATAAAAACTCCTCAAGAGAATGTCTTCAAAGTGCAATCAAGATATACATTAAATCCTGATGAAATAATTATTCCTTCAGTAGATCTGGCTGAAGGAGGTCCTTTGGGAAACCTCAGTGAAAGAGAATGAGATTCAAAGGACAAATTTACTCAGGAATTGTGTATTCAAGTACCTAACTGAGCACTAATATTCAACGAGTAAATGCACCCCAAAAGGCCAAGCTAAGCAAATTATACAAACAAACAAACAAAAAACCTAGAGAATTTATCCTTTTTAAAGGACAGAATCTCCCAAAAAGCTCAGTAACACAGTTTTGGACCATTTCAAAAAGCAGATTTAAGATACCAAATCCATTACCAGTTGTCTTAACTTCCCCACCAAGACAGAGTAGCTTTCAAAGGGATTCACTTCCATCAGCATTCACATACTTGCTTCATCTCCACTGTTCAAAGGACAGTGCCATATGCTAGCCAAAGCAATTAACTGCTATAGTACCGATAAATCCTCTTCCTATGAGACTGGAGTACCACCATTTTAGTAAGAAATTTGGCAAAGGGACTGCTGGTGTCCACACAAGATAACAGGAAACTTAAAAAGCAGAGGAACTAGAATAACTGTTGTAGAAAATAATCACTGCTTTGATGGGCAACAGGCCAGCTGCACTAATAATGATGTATGTGGTTCACATTTAAAAAGCATCCTCTTCTCAGGTAGCAGTACAAAAGCTTAATTACAACCTCTATGTGTTCGAATGCAAGAATTACTTTGCTCAACATTAAAATAAGGTTGTTTCTGGAGCTGAAACATCACAGATATCTTGTGCCAACAGTATCAAACCATGCTGGGTTTAGTTTTGTTTGCTGGTTTGTTTGTTGGGTTGGTTTTGTTTTGTTTTGTTTTCTAAAAGGGAAAAGTTATGGATCTAATGAACAGGGCAATTTAGGCAAAATTAAACATCACTATCAAACTGTAGACTCTGAACATGTGTTGATTCAAGTAACTGTTATCTTCAACTCGTATGAAAAGCACAGGCAGTTCTTTACTACAAAAGCCAGCTGGGCAGCAGCCTTCATATGCTTTGCTTGGGCTCCTGGAGTGGTGCAGGCAAAGAGGACTCATCAGTCCTTATGCAATTATTGCAATATCAACAATATACTTGGGTGTGCTGTGTCATCAGCATATTGATGACAACCAGAAGATCCGGCCCAGCCAGCATGGGTTCAGAAAAGGCAGGCCTTGCTTAATGAACTTGGTCTCCTTCTATGACCAGGTGACCCATGTAGTGGATGAGGGAAAGGCTGTGGACATTGTATGCCTGGACATTAGTAATGCCTCTGATGCCACGTCCCACAGCATTCTGATGGAGAAGTTGGCAGCTCATGACTTGGACAGGTGTATTCTTCACTGGGTTAAAAACTGGCTGGATGGCTGAGCCCAGATAGTTGTGGTGAACAGAGCTAAAGCCAGTTGGCAGCCGGTCACCAGTGGTGTCCCCAGGCTCAGTTTTGGGAACAGTCTTGTTTAATATCGTTATTGATGATCTGGATGAGGGGATTGAGTGCACCCTCAGCAAGTTTGCAGACGACACCAAATTGAGCGGGAATGTCAGTATGCTCAAGAGTAGGAAGGCTCTGCAGGGAGATCAGGACAGGTTGGATTGATGGGCTGAGGTCAGTGGGCTGAGGTTGAACAAGGCCAATTGCTGGGTCCTGCACTTGGGTCACAACAACCCCAGACAACACTACAGGCTTGGGGAGGAGTGTCTGGAAAGTTGCTTGGCAGGAAACGACCTTGGGGTGCTGGTGGACGACCAGCTGAACATGATGCAGCAGTGTGTCTAGGTGTCCAAGAAGGCCAATGGCATCCTGGACTGTATCAGAAATGTGTGGCCAGCAAGAGTAGAGAAGTGATCACGCCCCTGTACTCAGCACTGGTGAGGCTGCAGCTTGAGTACTGTGGTCAGTTTTGGGCACCACAGTTTAACAAAAAAGACATTGAGGTGCTGGAGCAAGTTCAGAGAAGGGCAACGAAGCTGGCAGAGGGTCTGGAAAAAATGTCTTATGAGGAGCAGCTAAGGGACCTGGGGTTGTTTAGTCTGGAGGAGGCTGAGAGGAGACCTTATCACTCTCTACAACTACCTGAAAGGAGATTGTAGTGAGATGGGTGTTGGTCTCTTCTCCCAGGTGACTAGTGATAGGACAAGAGAAAATGGGCTTAAGTTGCACCAGGGGAGGCTTAGGTTGGATAGTAGGAGAGTGAGAGGGGTGAGACATTGGAAGAGGATGCCCAGGGAGGGGGTGGAATCGCCATCCGTGGGGGTGTTTAAAAAACACCTAGATGTGGCACTTCAGGACATGGTTTTGTGGTCCTAATAATATTTAGTAGATGGTTGGACTTGATCTTGAAGGTCATTTCCAACCTTAATGATTCTATGGTATCCCAGCCAAGTACATTAAGCCAAGATATAGGCCAAGCTGGTTTGGACATGGGCCCAACTAAATTAATCAGGATTCAAGCTCACAAAACTCCTTACTACAGTAAAATTCATGAGAGTATGTATTTATAGAAAGCCACTTCTGAGACACTCCAGAGTACTGGATTTTCTGCAGTCCTTATCCAACAACCTAGTACTGAATTTACACCTAAGTTTCCAGTTTTTTTCTGCAGCATCCCTTTTCTCAGGAGCAATTTGTCCCATGAAGATAGGGAAGCCCTCATAAACTGCACCATTTTTGCCTAGCACAAGACAGACAGAACTCAGGCTTATATACCAGATCACTTTCTGTAGGCGCCTAACTGGATGCCAGGCCTATTTCCTGATTTGCTTCTTTTTCTCAAATTTAATCTTGCACAGGAGGGCCTCACATCCATCTTGAGCACCACAGGGGGCTGTCTGACCTTCTCCAATATCAACTTCTGTTTCCCCACAGGAAAGATTATGACCTGTAGGGAATACTATGCAAAATTTAAGTGTTATGGTCATTTGTTTTTCTGGGCATTTTCCAAGCATTTTGTCAAGCTTTGTCACAGATGTATGTTTTCCACCTACCTTCACTGTCCCCATTCAACCCCCACGAAGCACTTTTCTAAAAAATATTCTTGCAAGGCAAACTAAGCTCCACACTCTTATGCCTCTCTTCCAATTAAAGCATGAGAGAGACACATGTATATTATTTTTACCTCTGGCTGCAAGATCTACTGTCTGCATTTTGCTTAACTCTTTCCATCTTTAATAGAAGATGGCTTTAAAGATACTTTTGAGAGTTCTTTTCTTATAGCTAGGTGTCACAGTAGAAAATAAAACTAATATATGGCACATGCAGGGGCACTGAAATATCAAATGACAAGGGACAATCTCTAACCTGCTCTTTCCCCTACACGATTTACAGATTACTAGGTTTTCTGCCACGCATGGATGAGGCCAGTGAGGAAAACCATGTCCAGATCAATTACATAATGCTCAGCATTTAGAGAATAAGACTGTGCCCCAACAGTAGCTACAAAGCCTGGCTATTAAAAGAAACCTATAATTTTTTACTTTAAATTCTGCCTATGTAGTTAATGTGACATTTCAGATATTCTGGTGTACAGCAAGCAGCTTACACTCACTGCAGATGTTCTTCACATTATAGCTGCAAAAGTAACCAGCACAATTTAAATCCCTAAAGAACAGTGCTCCTTCTGCGCATAACTTCTCCACGAAAAAGAAAACTAGATTGGAAACTTTTATAACTGTGTAAAAGTATAAAATTTTTGCTTTGTGGAATTTATTAAGCTTCAGAAGGAAGAGTGATATGAAGTCTACTCTAAGAAACATACCACAAATGCATCAACTGAGATAGATACAGAGGATTTGATTGACACAGTGGGTTTAACAGACAAACCACCAAAAGTCAGAAATAGAACTGGGAGACCCGATTCCCATTATTAAGCTCCGCTGACAAAAATAATAAAACAAAACTGCTGCACATTCATTTCAGCATGTCTCATTGTAGATGTTAACAGTTTTAGTGTTATTAGCCAGCCTTATCTTCCAGAGATCATTGTCATTATTCATATTGTAAAAATGCTTAAGGGCTTCACTGAAAGGGTCAAGGCCAAAGAAGTGCATAGTTCAAGCCTTAAATGTCCTGAACTTAGGAGTTTACTCAAGAGTACTCTTCCTCAAGAGTTTTGGTTTGACCTTGACAGAAATCCCAGGAGCAATTTTTATCCTGATTCTGAGCCCTCTGCTAAGCTTACAAAATTCAG
Organism: Megaceryle torquata; assembly: GCA_024611175.1. Lineage (NCBI taxonomy): Eukaryota > Metazoa > Chordata > Aves > Coraciiformes > Cerylidae > Megaceryle > Megaceryle torquata. The sequence continues at coordinate 94,642 of JANIJG010011090.1, forward strand.
GATACAGATTTACACTGGGAATCTGTCTATTCTAAAGCAAGAGTTTTCCAAACTTTCTCATTTCCCAGCTCAACAAGGCAACACTCCTCCAACACACCACCAGTATGCCAAGCCTTTCCCACTGCAAACCAGCTCCAAAGGAAGCAGTGGGAAAGTCACAGTCTGTCATTGTATCTGCAGTTCCAGTTATTGTTTCCTTAATTACTTGTCAATACAGACAACAAATAGACGGATGTCCTACAATACACCCTCCAGCACTCTGTCCCAAGCCTTCCGCAACTCACAGAATAAATTTAGTTGGCATTATTACTTTTATTATTGCTATTACTGTTTGATTTGTGGTTCTAAAATTAGCAAGGTAGCACAATTAGACAGTGCAGTTGCTACCCAAAACTCCAAGCAAACAAAAGTAAACAGTGTATCCATTTCCACTAACAGCATTTGATTTGAAAAACCAAATCTGCTTCAGAAAGATACATTTTTAAATGAGAAAAGTGGGAATGCCTAATCCTGCCATGAAGGTTTGAAAAGAACAGGCACAATCTGTATTTCTACAGGAAATTTTGTCCAAGGTGTCACTTATAAAACATATGCTAAATTTGGAGGTTATGGTCTGCTCTTCCCCTTAGAACAAGCTTCCTAGGTTCCTGTGATGCATATATAGCTTCAGGAGGATATAAAGGCTTTCCTTACATTACTACCATTACACAAGTACAGCACCAAACCTTTGTTTGCTTAGCTATCCCAGCAATGCTGTTGAGAAGCACTGCCAGGAAGAACCAACAATTAATGTTCCTTATTTCAGTGGTCTGACTTCCTCAATAAATAATTAGTTCAACTGAATCACAACGCCTCAAATAATGACATTTTTAAAACAGGTAATGGTAATAAAGATTCAATAGAACACCATTATTTTGAAACATTCCAAAATGTCAAACTATATCTAATATTGTGGGAATATTACCAAGCCAATATTATTTGAGGCAGCATCTCCAATATGCAATTAACTTCATGCTTTTGCCTCTTGCACATAGCATAATCCTGCAATTCAGTCTTGAATTTCAGCCTCTCACTTTAAGTGACCTCTTAATTTTCTCTTACTATCTCTTATTAAAATCAGCAAGGCAGAAATAAAAATCAGCTATGTTGCCATATTAGGAACATCATCTGCTCACAGCTGATCAGAGAAGACAAGTCCAGAAGGGATTTTAAAAGGTTATCTACATTTTCCCAGTGCTCTGTGGTAGGATGAACCTTACCTAATGCATTCTAATATATATTTGTCCAACTTGTTCTTTGAAATTTCCGATGAAAGCAAGCCCACAGCCTCCCAAGGCAATCAATTCCAGTTTTTAACTAGTCTTATTGTTATAAAATTCATACCTTATGTCTTTCATAAATCTGGCTTGTGCAAATTAATGTTCCTTATTTTCCTCCAACCTCCCCAACATACATGCAGAGGCACTTATTTCTTTCTCCCACAGCAGCTGTTACCTGCATGAAGACCACTACCACACCCAAGTCCTCTTATTTACAAATTAAAAAGTCCCAATCCTTGCAATCTTTCCTCAGAGGTAAAGTTTCTGACCGTCCTTCTTGCTCTATCCCTACTCTATTCACATCTTCATAAAGCATAGAATCAAGGCTTCATCCAACATTGAGGCAATCAAGACACTTGAATTCAGACACCATACAGAAAGAACAGGCAAAGCCACTTTGGGCTAAACTCAAACAGACCTCTAGAAGATGACAAGATAAAACAAACCTGCAGTGTACCCTTGACACCAGAAGAGCTACCTCATGCTATACAGATCCAAGAGCTGATTCCTCATTGCAGCTACACATTATTTAAACAGAAGCAATGAACCAAGCCCATCTACAAGCGTTCAAGCTATTTGCATACAGGAATCCAAGAATGAATTTTCACAGCTCTTCTCCATAATTTTTCCCCAGACAAAGGGCAGATCTTCACAAGTACTGACTGTTACACTCCAACCATTTTTTTTCTGCTCTGAAACCAGCATTTTCTGAGGTTGCTGCTACAAAATTGTGATGAGTGATAGCAGATCCATCTTCTTTTCAGCTAGTAGATTTAAGACACTTTTCTGGCCAAAGAACATTGCTTCAGCAGCCAGAACCAGGGTTCAGGAACTAGCTTTTTTAGATATATGCACCAGAATAACAGCTACTCACCACAGCCTGTCACATACCATTTCCAGCTTTGTTCACTAATGATGTTAAACAAAGCAAGAGCAGATGAACATATTACTGTACTTCCATACTCTCTGTTTACAACTGTACCATATGACAAACTGCTGAAAACCTGCGTAGGTTAATCTCTGTGTAAGCAAGACTGTCAACACCTAATATAGAAATATGTCAGTTCCTGGGCTGCACACTGCATAGATAGCTACATATTGAAAATACACCTGAGTGCCAGCAATATTTCCTCACTCTGTTTCATGAACTGAGCTAAAGCAGGCAGAACTACATCAATCTAAGTACATTCCTTAGGCAAAAATGTTGGACATATTTGCCAGCAAGACAGAATCATGAAACGTCAAGTTGAGCAAAATAAAATTCTAGTTTCATTCATGTTCTATCCAGAAAAAGTAATAAAGACATTTTTAAAGCTATAAAGTTATGAAACAGAAACTTGCCCTTCATTATTAAAGCAATTACCAAAATAGATCACTTAAAATTTTGCCCTATAATATCAGCTCACAGTATACAGAAAAAAGCCAGTATCAAAACTACTTACCAGGCAATAAATTATGTGTTACAAAGCATATTACATTCCATGCTATTCATCAGAAACAATGTAGTATGAAAAGCAAAAGCTTTCTAATTCAGGCTGCTCCAGGGAAGAAAAGGGCACTGTGCTGCTTGTGGGTAGAAAGGATGAGAGATACAATGTAGCTTTGGCCAACAAGGGTTCATCTGAAGTACAAATATCAGACAGGGAAGAGAGGGACTGAATGATTAGGAAATTCAGTATGTTCACATTCCTGATCACATATAGCAGCCTGAATACAAGTTAACATCTGTGACTGTAAAACCTCCTTTACCATAAAAGCTATGGGTTGGGTTATGTTTCCAGGTTACCTTCCTTTGCCTCAACACACCATCCCCACAGACATACCTTTCTCATCAGCTCCAGCTCCCTCAGTTCAACGTTTTAGCCCACATCTAGAAAATCCACAGAGGATCCATTCCCGCTTCAGCTGTTTTTTATTTCACATACTTAGTCAAAGGCTTGACACCTATACTGCCAAGCAAATAACTTCTCAGGGGGGCCTTTATTCATTCCTACTGTTAGCGAGTTAAATGGCCACTGACAGCATTAAATGATGCAGTGGAAATCACTCAAGTACAGAAGTCGTATGCCCACAAAATGAGTATTCTTAAACAGAGGAGGGACACATGGGTTTCTTCAAGTCCAGCATTCCTGTGATTTATTTAACTGACAACAGTTCTGAAATGATACTTCTCAGAGGTATAACAGGCTGAAATTGCAGCACCATTTAAAATCGCATTTAGAAGCAAAATGTGAGATGTATACGCTTCCATCACCACAGATGGAGAGATTTGACTACTTCTGACCCAAGGACAGTAATTTCAAATTTCAGTAGAAATAAGCGACTCCTGAAGACCTGCTCAAGACACATTATCCAAGAATATTCTGAAGCTTGCTCTGGACTCCAACTAGCTTCACTAATAACATTTAGGTTAAATTTACTTTATGCTGATTAACTTCCACTGAGTCATTTCCTCCCAGTAAAAACTCCATAGGGCAGTGCTTCTTAATAAGAGAGTTCTACCACTGAGGACATGAAAAGCCCAACAAAGAAAAAAGCAACCCCAAGAGAATCATTCTGTGAGGACCAGCAAAGCAGCACTAACTGATGCTGAGTGAAGTACTGGCTAAGCTCACTGAAACGTCCTGCCAAAAGAAACATCTTCCATCCTCTGGCAGGAAGGATGAGGGAAGTTTTAGAAAGCCAAAATTCCCTGCTATTTCATATAGAATTTAAAAGTACCTTCAGAATAATCCTGCAGTTAATCAAGCACTGCAGCTATAGTGCTGGTGCATTACTTTGGATTGACATTTCATTTTTGTAATAAATTATATTATGGGATGTCTTATAGCACAAGCAAGCAAAGCAGTATAGCTCAGAATAGAGACAGCGTCACTTGGAAGTCCTTCTGCCCTGGAAACCACATCCTGCACACTGTAAACTGAGTGCTAGAATGACTGCAAGTCAGCCATGAGAATTAAATATTCAATTTACTATCAGTCTGATCTTACTATTTCACCTGCTAAGTTTGTCTTAACGAAGTATTAAAATGGTTAAATATGTTATTGGAAGAGTCTGATAGTTGCTAATAAAGTTGCAAAACAGGTGCAAACTGTCAAATTACATCCCCACAGGAAAGTCACCATTATCATTTTACCTATGGAATGCTCCATTCCCATTGCAGCAAAACCACCAGGGCAGCTGCAACTGCCATTGAGCTGAGGAGCCCCAAATAACAGAGTGAGCAAGTACTAGTGTTCAGGAGTCCAGGAGCCAAAAAAGCAGTCAGACTTGGCTGGGATGGGGGTGGAGGGTGAGGTGGAAGAAATGATCCTCTTGACAAGCTAGGTAGGGCAGAAAGAAGGGAAGAAGACAAAGGGAAAAGAGACGCTGGTAGCAGTGAGATTCCAAATATTCAGGAAAACAGAATAATCAGGCGTGTTCAGCTATGGATGAACAAGAATATATAGAAAATAGGAAAAATCCTTAAATGAAGGGAGAAAATAATAAGCTCACAAAGGCAGAAGACCAGAGAGAAGACAAAGAAAGAAGGTTATCTTCACAATTCCAGTCAAAGTTATCTGTGAATACTTCAGAATTTTCTCTAGTTAAACATTCCTTCCACTTACCACCATTTACCTCCACCAATAAATTCAGATTTGGGTGGCTTTGAAGGTACAGATTCTCCCCTCTAACATATCTGTGAACACATCTGTTTTAAATTAGTCTGCTTTGCTCTCCCTCCTCAACATCATGAGTCTCAGAATAGAGAGCTAATCTAAGACCCAACTGCTGCAACAGCAGTCTGCCCTGAACCACTCAAAAAGCTGCTATGTCTCCTCAGGAGGCTGCCTCTGGTGCTCAAGATCCTCCTATATTATCATCCATCAAGGTACTCAGGGCTGACAAAAATAATCTCTCCTCAGAAGTGGCCTCATGACAAAGATCTTTAAGACATCTAGTCAGTAGGACACACTGCAAATATTTTGTTGTGTCCCAATTCTGCTTTTGTGATGAAACTGGAGTAAAGACCTAGAACAAACTCTCCAAAATCCTGACCTCACCAGGAGGTTCCCCACATCACTAGATCTGGCATTTTTTCTCTTCTTTCACTGTCTCCTACTTTCCATATTTCCTGCCATTCTGGTTGGCACCAGGTTCCCTTCCTTCATTTTGCCACCTCCAGCATAGTCCAACTTGCTTCCACACAACCCCTGTGGCCTGTGCTCTCCAGATGAGGCTGCTTCTTCCAAACATCCTCCTGACATTGATGCCTTACATGATCTCTCCTTGGTTCATACCATGATCCCTAACCCTCTATACAGGAGAACATTGTCTTCCAAGGCAAAGACGCCTAGATGCCCTGTGCTGCTGGTCACCACCATCCTCTCCTTCTCAGCCAATTCCCTTCCAGGCTCTCTCAAATCCTCACCATGGGCTCTCCACCTTGGCTGATCATGCAATGCTTCCCTCCTCTAATAGCCATATCCTGACCACAGATACATTGGCCATTGCGACATTTTTCATGCTTTTAGTAGTGCTCTAACTCAGCAGTGCTGATGTCCAAAACTCTACCTTCTCTCTCCTCTCAGCTACTACAATTTCCTTACCTCCTCCCTTTGCTAAACTGCAGGTCTGTGTCTCCTCTCTGCTTGCCCCATCAGTCTTACAGCCATCACAGATGAGCTCATCATAGCAGGCAGCCTGGCTTACCATATGCTGCTGATAAAGCACTGTGTAAATGTATGATGCAGTACTAGTGATGATACCAGTTTAAAGAGGTTCTGCTCTTAAACATGCTGTCATAAGAGTAGTTTCTGTTTCCAAGAACAAAGCCTACTAAATTCAAGCTTATCTTCTAGTTTATCCTCCTTATGGGCTAAGACAAAATGTGATATACCTAAAGCATATGCTGGGGTTTTTTTCGTCCTTAATTATAGGCAGTATTATGCTGCCACAGCAACTAGGAAAGCTTAAGCTGCCCTAAAATGATATAAGATACTGCACAATGCTGCACACCCTGCCCCATCTCCTGTCCCTGCATATTTTGATGCTATGCGCAGGTCACATTCACTCTCCAGGGACAGCCAGCCAACCGCATTCCAGAAGCCACAGCATAGCACCGGCAAGATGAGGCAAGCCCTACGGTGGCACCTGCTCCATGTCCATTTGCACATCTGCAAGGCATCCTCCCTCCCCAGCACCATGCAGCAGGGAGGACACTGTCAGAGTCAGGCTGCTCCTGCCCACCAGATTCAGGGGAGAGATTCATTAAGGGGAAAAGGCTAAAAAAAAGGCTGCCCTAAAACAGCTAGATGCTCCATTTCATGTGCCCATTTGTAGCTCTACCCCAAGCCACAGATTGCTCAGCAATCACCTTTAAACAGTGACCAAATGGTAGCAAGAAAAAGTGAAGCACTGCAGGGTATTAACTGAAGAAGATCTGATGCACTGAGAAGCTGTTGAGCTGCATTAATGCCAGGAAGCCATCATGTCTCTGAAGAGCCCCGCGGCTGATGTGATACTACAATGACACTGCAAAGTAGGGACATACCACACATGGGTTTTGGGTATCTCTGCCAGCAAGGCAGGCTTAATGGGGAAGAGCTGGTACCCCACTTTCCTAGGTAAGTAAATAAAATTTAATTTTCCTGCATCACCTCAACACAGGATTTCTTGGGTGTGGGTTATGTTTAAAGAGAAAGCTTTAACATGTGAACCTGCTTCTTCCCTTGACCCATCATTCACCACAAATTTACTACAGTTACCTGTAACTATAGCAAGAACCTCTGTTTCAACCAGCTTAACTACCCTGTCAGCACAAAAAGGTTTAACACAGGATCCAATGAGCCTCTCATTTTCTTCACCTTTTGGTGAACTACTACTTATTCATAACCCAGTTATCCACTTTACCTGTCAAAGAGATTTAAATCGTGCCAGCTCTGCACAAAGCCAAGATACCAATGCATCCCAGCAGGGTACAGGGCAAAAGTTTACAGTTGTTCAATACAGAGAATTGGTGAACTACATTATGAGCTTAGCAGAAATATAATTCTTGCTTTTAACAGAAGAGAATGATAGGCTGAAGTGATTTAGATAGAACAACTTAAACATGGCAACTTAAAAAAAAAAAAAAAAGTATGTTTCATTTTTCTGTGCTTTTTTTTCCCCTGCATTAAATTCTGGAAGTACTGACAGTCATGGAATAATAAGGTTTAACAGGTTAGCAGTAATATATGCCTCAAGTGTTCCTAATACATCATAATCTTCTTTCACAGAATTTGCATCACTGTCAAACCGAACTACTGATTTTCGGTTGATGCTTTTAACATGTTTCTATGGTTACTTTCCAAGGTCGCATCACAGAAGACTGAACAGCAGTTCAGAAAGACAAAAGACATTTTGCATCTTTCACTATATTAAATAATTTATGAAATTTAAGACATCCTCATGAAAAAAGAAAAAATCATAGAAGAACAGATTCTGAGGTTATTTTCTCAGCAACAGTTTGAAGCACAGTAAAATCAGTATCTCTACAAAAGCCTTCAAGAACTAGACTATTTGACTAATGTTCCATATGGTACAAAATGCTATGAACACATACTAAGTTTAGATCTATATGCACAAGCCTACATGAATGGACCTTAAAGGAAAATATGTAGACATCTAATTTGCTGCTGTCAGATTTATCTTTTAAATCAGGCACCAGGCATTGTCTCAAAGTATTTTGAACCTAAAGCATGAAAAAAAAAAAAAAAAAGGCAAAAATGCTAATGACAGCCTTTATTATTTCCATAATTTTTCATTCAAAGCCACACAGATTTCATCTGTCCCCAAAATGTTACAAATTTTGACTAGCATAATGAAAGCTTGTACACAAAATATCTGAATTCTCTGCCTACTACTACACTAGATCAGAGTTTATTGGAACTAATTGAAGTGTCTGAGGCTTGGAACAAAAACACATTAGTCATTTAGTGGTTGTGCTAATATTGCTATGCCTTTCCTGCAGTTTCATTAGATACAGACTGTTTCAATACCCTAATCATATGCTCAGTCACAGCACAATCAGTACACAGAGTACTGACAAGCTGTCCCACCATGCCTAAAGCTGATAAGGTGTCTGCTCTATGAGTAACCTCAATTATTGACTATATTTTATGGTCAATCTAATGACCAAATGCTTATCAGTGAACCATCAGGTGCCTGTAATAGGATAGTGACCCTTAGTTTATATGTACCATTACTGCTCATTAGCGAAAAATTAGATTCTTTAATCCACAACTCACAGGCATTAAAATATGATGGAATATCCTGAATCTAGAAAAAGACGACCATGCTTATTTTAACTCTTCAGATGTTCAATTATGTTAGTCAGAGATTTTATGTTATATCTTATTAAGAAAAGCCACTTGAAAAAAGCCTATTGTGTAATGTTTTACATCATGCCTAAATTGACACCACTTTCCCAAACACGCAGGAGTATGACAAGAGTAAAAAGATAATGTTGTGATTCACCACTGTGATTCCCCAGATTTATTAACTTAGATGGTTTTAATCTACCAAAGCCCAGCAACACTGCAAATAATTTAGAAACTTGAAAACTAGTGAGTGTATAATGAGGACTACGTTTGGAAGCCAATTCATCCAACAAAAACAGGCCAATGCAAGAGAAAGTAGCTCCAACTACAGAGCTATCTCCCTGCTTCAAAGGCAGCAGTCCCACAGTAGCAAGTGCAACCTAGTGACCAAACCAGTTTGAAAAGATGTATAAATAACCCAACATCAAACAAGATTAAAATTTAAGAAGGAGGACTTAACACAGTTTGTCTTCTGCTCAGTATGGGTTACTTACTCTTAAGCATATTTTCTTCTTAAACAGCTTTAATTCCTCCTTGCTGCTCTGTCACCGCTCAGTCCTTCCTTCTAGCTCACCCTTATGCATTGAGGCCAGACACCAGTTCTCCCACTGAAACACCAGGACCCCACCCAGCATCACAGGCAGGGGCCTTGATTCTCCTCCCAAGGGAGTGCTATTTTCTCTTTTGGCAGATAGTTCATTAATGTCTTCCCAAATGCATGACCATTCTCTTCCTCCTCGCTGCCCTTCTCCTGCCTGTTCTTGGAAACACCATTTCCTCTCTTCCCCAGGTGTCCAGGTGACAAAAAAACCAACAGCTTGTCACAGCTTTATACCACAGTATGCCAATATTTACTTAGCATTGCCCACAGAAGGTTCCTACAACTACCTCATGTATTTTCACTTAGTAATATAAAATTTATTCACGTTCCTTATACAAGGAAAAAAAAAAGCCAACACAAAAAACCACACACGCACACAAACAAAACCTGGAAACAGGTATAAAGTATGGAGCACTAAGCAAAGCACAGCTCATGCAACACCAAGGGACAAAGCCCAACTGCATTCTTCTGCAATCTGAAGAATGCAAGATCAAATTTCTCCTCCTGCATTCTAAAGGTAAACTGGGAGCCTCTTCCCAGCCATGAGATGGTCTTTTTGCTCTGGCTTTCTTACACTGTCAGTAACCTAGCAAGAAGCTGCATTTTCTGCTAAATCTTCTGGTCCTTTGGTAACGTGACCATTGAGTAATGTCTGGAAATTTGCTTGTGTGACACAGTCAGATGTTAATCAAAGCTTTCCTCCTCCTATGACAGAAGAGAGTGAGAAAAAAAAAAAGCTTAAAGCTGATTTAATTTTTTAATATGCTTCTGTCTGCTGGTTCTAATATTTGTCTGATTTTGAATACTTAGCACTTCCATTCTAGACACTTTTTTTGTTTTTAAAGAAGAACACAATTAAGCTTGAAGAAATTAAATATGACATTCAAACGAGAAAGAACTTTGGATGAATATGTAGATTTGGGCTGCACATATGCTTAACAAAATCAATGCACTCACTGTGAAGATTATCTTAAAAATACTTATTTTAACCATGGGTATCTCTTATCACCAGGTAAACATTTTGCTGCAGCTCTTAGGTATTATTTTCCAGGTGAGGACACAAACTCCCTGTGACAAACAGTCTGTGACCTTACAAACACAAAGCTATGACTCTCTGTGAGGAACAAAATGGAGTAAAAAGCAAACCAAACAACTAACAAACCTTCACAGACTTCCTCCCTTCCCAGGTAAGACAGCTCATAAGCAAGAGTCAAAGAGAGTTATTTCACCCAACAGAAACTCTAGTTTTAATGTGAGAAGACATCAATTTGCTGCCAGGAAACCATGACACAGCCCAAAAGCTAATTGTGCTAGGACCTATAAAAACACAGTTAATGGCATTTCATGAAAAACATGACTGGAATCCTTCATTCATGTGAAGAAAAGTCTGTATCTAGTGTTGTTGCTGCTAAGAAAAATCACACATGCAGTTTCCACAAGCACCCTATGAAGGCTTTGTCTTCCAAAGTCACTAACCCTGCACCCCAACACACTGAATGTTAACATACACATATATTTTTGCCTAGCTACTTTATTTCTGTGACAAAACAGCTCTTTCCCCAAGCTAAAGTCCCAACAACTGCCTCTTTTACAAAAGAGCTCTTGTAAAAAGATGGAGATACTCAGTAGATTTGGTCAAAGAGAGGGCAATGATTTGAAAAAAAAAAATCCTATTTATGTGTGTGTGTGATTATCAATAGATTAATTGCATTTATTCCAGTAGAGTACAAGGAACAAAATGTGACAGGTTCTGCATAACACAAGTAACACAATGGCTCTGCTATGAAGTTCGGGATTTAAGTGGCTGAGAAGTGAAATGTCCTAAGGAAAGAATCATCAAATACAGTTAATAGAAACTACACCTACACTAGTACCATGATTTCTCTTTCATCTCCAGGTGCTTGCTTGGAGAGGATTAGCTGAACAAAGAGACAAAGGACAGAGAAGTAGATGTTGCTGCAAAGGATTCACAGCAGGGATAACCTCCTTCCTCAGCATGCTTGAGGTTGGATGGTACAAACAGGAAGAGGAGACAGGACTGGAAAGGCTGTAGCAAAGCCTGATATCCCATCAGTATTAAACAAAAACAGTCAAAACCACTGATATCCCAATATTTGTGGTCTCTGGATAAGCCACGTTCACCTCTCTTTCTGCCAGCATATGTCTCACCCATCCTGCAAGATTTCCTCCCCTTCCTCTGCTAAGCATTGAACAGCTTGAGGGCAGTAGGGAGACTCAGCATGGAAACTTCAACCTAAAAGGTCCCAACAGCAGGAGAAGTCAGAAAACAAGAAGCAGTGGGACAGGTTAATGGCAATGGTGGTGGAGCAGTCTGGCCAGAGCTATGCACCTGAGGATTGCTCAATGTATTTTTGGCTGCCTGGGATCAGTAATAGATCTCTCTTCCCCCAGCCTTTGTGACATTTTTGTGTTTTAATCACTGTTGTAACTGAACTTGTTTCTTCCATGCTTGCTTTTAGGGAACCCAAGATTCTTAGATGGGCTCTGGAATACTGAGAAATGAATGCTGAAATGCATTCATCAGCAGTGTGATGAAATGTCATGAAAATGCTACAAAACTAATTCAGGTAACTGGTAACTAGTGAAAGGAAAAAACTCATTTCTTACTTCAGTCTCTCTAACAACCACAAAAAAAAAAAAAAAAAAGAGAAACAGAAGTTCTTTGGGGGGGGGGATTTCAACCAGCCCTGTTCTTTGGTTAAGAAATTGAAGAGAATCAATTTTGAACAGAGGAAAGATGGGTAGGGAATAAGAAACCTACTAATGGGTTTTAAAATGTTTTAGCTAGCACAGAGCTGCTAAAGCTATAAAACTGATTCACTCAAGGCAAAGACAGATTCATGAGAAGCAATTAGGTCCTGATCCAATGTGTAAAGATACCATTTGTAGTCTTGCTGCTGACTTCAAAAATCTTTGAATCAAGCCAATGACAATCATTAGTAAGGATCTGTCTCTTTAAAATAAACTGAGAACTCAGTCTTCCTGACCAGTGACAGAAGCATCACTGGGAGAAAAGATTTTGGGTATTATTACAGATTACTAGGCACAGATTTCTTTCTCTCAGTTTCAAAAAGAGTATTTTATTTTCTGGATTCCCCAGTGAAAGTGACAGTCTTTACGTTTCCTTATGACACACAGATTCATACTGAAATAAATACAAATAAGCTAAATCATGCTGTTCATACCCACACTATGACATACAGTAATGAAAACTATGCTGCTGTCCAGTTGAGGTACTTTGGAGAGGATCCATCTGTCCTTATTTAGGTAACTAACCAAGAAAAGAGATGTCTGAGCTTTTTTCCTTACCTTTCCTCTGCACTCCCACCGATTCCTGACAACTGTTTTAAAATGAAACAAATCATCCTTTGTAGGCAACCATTCCTCTGTGTTGACTTTAAACCTTCTGCATTTAGCACAGTGACAGAACCTTAACTTATACACACCACTCTTCGGGCAGTTATGTCCTAGCCTCCTGTATACAGACAGACTGTGATATGTGGGCATATAATGCTTAAGACTCACGTACTACGTTCTTCCAAAAAACGGGACTTTGGAAGCTGAACTCCTCCTGAGGTCAGATTGTAACTCATAGGAATGATTTATTTAATGATACAAAACGTTTTAAAAATCAAGGCAAAGGAAACAATGCAATTACCACTATGATTACACGATAAAAAGGATCCTCACTCTGTGAATAAATTTGACTTTAATACCATTCACAGACATACATTTTTCAATATCGTCTCAAAACACATTCAGTTCTGAATTAAAATAGAAGTTTGGAATGCAACTACAAACCCCTGAATTTTGTTGTTTTAAATACCATCTGCTTGACAGCGTATTGCATTTAATCAACATTGCTAATTACAACAAACATTTCATAAACAAAGCTAACATATCATTTTTGTTCTAAGACTCAAGAATGGTAAAAAAAATACTATTCTGGGCTATTGCTAAAAAAAAAAAAAAAGAGCATTTTAAACTGTTTTGACTGTTGCTACCAAATACTGAAAAAACATATTTGCATATATAGGCCATTCTACTGAATAAAAATCTAACTTTTTTTCCTATTTAGATCTGAGTGAAAAAGCCTTTTTGTTTCAGCTTCTGCTCAAAGGCAACCTATAGAATAAAACTTGCTACAGGTGGAAATGGCAATTAAGAACTAGACAAAGACCAACACACATTTTCTTGGATTTTGGTCAATAGAGGTTCCTGCTCAGGTCTCCACAGAGAGAAACAGGGTACCATCATCACTTCCCTGCTTATCAGTGGCATTGTAAAGCCACAGTCACGACCAGCTGACCAACTCCACCTCTCAGCAACCAGCACCACACACTGCACCTTCTACCCAAGGTAAAGACTCAACAGCATTTCACAACCCTTTGAAAACCAATAAGTGGTTACAGAAACCAGAAAGGTGGAAAACTACCTTATGAAGAATGAAGCCGCAGCTGAGGTACCTGACGAGACCCCAGCTGGAGTAACCAAGCTCTGGGAGGCTGCTGAGCCACCTGCTCCCATGGGATTGGAGTTGTTCTGCCCTGAGCTCATCTGAATATTGGAACCATCTCGGCCACTTTCTGGTGCTGTTTCTGCCTGAAAAAAAAACAAAACAAAACATATGTACAAGTTAATACACTTGCTGAATGGCCATGACAGGGAGAAATCTCATGCAGCACTTCCAAAGAGTGTCTTTGCAAGGATGAAGGAGAAGATCAGCAGCAGCTGTGGAGCAATACAGCTGGGCAAACATCCCACTGTACGTCCTGCAACAGAGAAGTTAAAAAACTACAACTACAGCACATGAGCAGAAAAACATAGAGACCCTTTGTGATAGGTAATGTACAGTTAAATAGTTTGACAGGCATGAAAAAATGGAAAAGGATAAGCAGAACCCTTTTGTTTTTACAGTGTTATTTGTCAGCTGGCAGAACTGTTTATCTGGTTCAGTTAGAATGGTCAGGAATTATTTCTCAGTTGCATATCATCTACAAGACCTACCTGTTTAAGAGGAACTAATCAGTCACATTTGTAACCTGTTTCCACATGAACAAAAAATAAAACATAAAAAATTTTTTAAAACATATATACAACCCTGCTTTTCAGCATTATTTATCTTAGCAGCACATGTGCACAGCATTTTTTTCTCCTGAAAACCATTTCAGTGGAAGAACAGGAGGGACTGGAGATATATCTTCTCCAGCATAATGTTTCTGTAGTATCTGAGACAGAGTTTGGAGGGGTGTGATTGTTTTGGGATTTTGCCAAAATATCAGACATCTGTATTGTGAAATTTTGTCATGTTGATATCTTTGTGTTTTAGGCCACCAACTCTTTCAGTACCAAGTTCAATTAAGCCACATCAGTCAAATGCTCTATGACAGTGCTGAGAAGGCCTCCTTTTCAGAAGAACCTGCTCTATGTCTAGGAGTACTTTAAATTTAATTAAAGATGACACCACAATAAATATTTGTCAAAAGAGTTAATTGCTTCATGTATGATAATATATGATATTTCTGCCATCTGAAATACTACTTTGACATTTCCAACTAATTAGATAAAATAAATTCCAGAAAAGGAGACAGCCTTGTAATGAAGCAGAAACACAATTAAGTACTTCCCGGGATGCTACCAAATTTTAAATTTTGTGCTGCTATAGATCATATTTTACAGCTACAGATATGCAGACATGGTAATAGGGTGTTCCCAGTTACATCCACACCCTCAATTTTCTCATACAATGACAAACCAAACAGAGTTTTTCTCATGAGAACCGAGGCAACATGGTTATTAGGTACCAAGTAAAAGAAAACTGCAACCAAGTAGTGCTCAACTGGTGCATGAAAGACCGTCTGGCGTTTCATCTGGACTCATTTCCATAGTTTGAGTACTGAATTCCCAGTTCCCAACAAAGTCAACAAGAAGAAAGTGCACCCAGCTCTTTTGAAGGTCTGCTCTTTAAAGATTTATATTATAATCAGTATTACGGAGTGTCTGACTAAAGCTTTACCATAGACTGCTACACAGAAAGGTGCTTTTGTAGAGCTCACCTAAGAGATCTGAGTCTGAAACACTGAAGAAGATTTATGCAGATTAACTTAATCCTAGCAAAACTACTCGCCCTACAAGCCTCACCCTCTGCAAAACCATTCACTTTAATACAGAAGTCTCATGAGATTTGTTAGCAATGCAGGCAGAAAGGCAGAGATCAAGCCAGCTAGAGATCAGGACTGGCACAAAGAAATGGTATGGCAGGAACACGTGCTTGAAAAAGAGAATCTGCCTATCCCATCCATGATCAACTGTCAGTAACAGCCAGGAATAGAGATGTTTGGAAAAGGATCAGATCCATTCATGTGTTTAATTGCTTAAAGCTAAGTGATGCAGTAATGAGGACCTGGTGGTGGTCAATAAAGCAGGATCATTAATGAACCAAAGGAACAAATGTGTGGTCTTGACCTATACCAGTCACAGAAAGTATATGGCATGGGGAAAGACATGCAGACTGGGAAAAATCCAGTGTGACATCTGAACTAAGTTACGTGAACTGACACAAAGCACTAAGGACTTACCAATTTACAGACTAAGAAATCTACATCAGAAACTCTGCAACCAGTACAAAGCGTTTACACACTGGCTAATCAGGGGGCTGCCATGCACAGCAGCCAAGGGCACAACAGCCAGCAAGAGAAGGAAACCTGACCAACAACCATCAGCAAGCTAACATTAGTGTTCGAATACTCACATACATTCTGCCACGAAGACAACCTGTCACATGAGTTGTTATCTCAGATTAAAAATTGCAGAGCCAAGATGAATTCCCAAGCCTTATTTTTCCATTCATTTTCAATAGGGGCTATATTACACAATAGGATTTTGAAAAGAAAATTCACATTTAACCAAAACTCTGAAAAAAAGAAAGCAGAAGCAGCAACGTTTCTAACCAAATGTACTTTAATGCATAATCTAAATGATAGGATAATCTAAACCTAAATATGAAATCTGTAGAGTTAGCATGAAACTTCAGTGAATTTTACAGCAAAATGTAACCGATTTAAAAGAACTGACTGGAATTTAACACATCTATTCCTGTAAAAGCTATTCACTCTTCACAAAAATAAGCAATGTGTAACACACATTCCTTTCTCACCGCTTTTTTGTTTCTACGAGAACACAGAAGTCTACTTTCCTTAGAGGCCAATTATTGTGGACATATCAAGCATTTAAATTTATATGTCCAAATCAAACCTGCTATTTCTCATATCAGATGGTTAACATACTTTCCAGACCACCATATCTACGTTGGATGTCTGTAAATTGTCATTCCCATATTAGATACCCTAAAAGGTAAAACTGTAATTTCTGAGTAAATTTGGAAGTTTTAATCTCAATTCTGTGCATGCATGAAAGGAGGATGAGGGGAAGCCAAGGAGAGGGGATTGATTCTTGTAAAGGGGGGAAAAAGCAAAGTGAGACACACTAGACAAAAATCATCAGAAGACTATGAAAAAGATACAGGTTGTCTTCTGCACTAAAATCTTCAATTACCCAATTAGTATTTTTAAACATAGAGGTAAAACCATTTTTGCTGCATTGTGAAAAGCTATAAAAGCACAAAACCAGTTCTTCTAAATCTAGGATTAATTTTAAGGACTGCTTGCACTATCCAATTGATGGGATTCTCCAGCATAAACATGTTCATCTCTCCCTTAGACAGCTACATGGCTCAGCTGATGAGAAGGGGTCAGGTAGGAGGAAGTTTGCCAGGCCCTGCAGAGTCACCTGCCCTGAGGCAGGAAAACTAAAGACAAGTAGTGGGACCCTCCTGGGCACTCTGGTTTGTCATGGCAATTTCAGCTTGTATAGTTTACAGTTGCTGAAGGGGCTTTCTTTTTAAACTAAATGCAGGAATTACTTTTTGCACCTCCCTCACCTCAAACCAAGCTCTTCTGGGGATTGCAAGTGGAAAATATAATTCTCTAGAGGAATGGGAGCAACTTTGCACAACTTTGTTAAGGATGCAAGTCTGCACAGAAAGAAGACGCCAGTCTGCAGTTGAGAGGGGACTGTGTTTCCCCATTTACTAAATTTTCATAAATCACTCATGATCAAACACAGAAACTATGATCTCATCACTATAAACTTTTACTGACTGCACTGAATGTTTAAAGTGTCATAGAACTCTGTATGCAAAGATTAACGTCAGTTTTAATTTTCTAAGAAAAGGTCTGCCGGACAAAAGCCATTAACCCTCTGGAAACCAGCTAATCCTCAGAGGACTTCCAAAACTGCTCTAGAGGACCCCTTCCTTCTACTCTCTCCAAAGCCACATAAAAACTGATACCAGTAAGAGCACAGCAAGGACAACACTTGAAAACACCAGGAATTTCACATACGCAGGTGCCCTTCATCGTGGATGGAAGGGTTTTGATACTGGGTCCCAGTACCCATCCTGAGGACTTGGGAGCAGAGCTAGACATGCTGCGTTTTGCCTGGAAGCATCCACACACACAGAGGAGCTTGGGAGGACCACAACAAGCAATGTCAGCAGTTGTTCCCAGTTAAGATGGCCAAATGCTGAGCAAGAGGGCAGGAAGAGACAGAGGAGACCTGACATCCTCAGACTGTAGAGATGTCCTAGGCAGAGCAGGAGCATCCCCTGCGCCATCCCCAGCTCAAGCACACAGGTTCTCTACTGTGACCTGATGGCAGGAAACATCTACCCAGGTGTAAACAAGGCAGACAAGTCCAAAATGACACTGCAGAGAAGTTGGCCATAGATTAAATTTCCAGGGACACAGTCCACTATCAAGCTGTTATCATTGAAGGACAATTATAACCCTAACAAGCTCTTTACAAGTTTGAAGTGCAAGGCCAAAAACTAAGCCATGATGTTTACAGTTTCCTGAATATTTCCATGCTCTGAACACTGACCTCGGTCCAAGGATCCAAAGAAGCCAGGCTAGGTGATGCCACTTTGTCTCTGTAATGTGTGCAAAACGTGCTTGATACAGGCATAGAAAAAATTAGATCACTACCAAGATAGTACTCTCGTGGTAAAAGAAAAACAGAAGGTTGTATACAGCTGCAAAAGAAAGTAATCAAATATTATGTCTAAATGTGAGTATCAAGAACAGAATCACAGAAGAGAGACTGGAGAAAATTACAAAAGAAGCATCGTCTGATGCATCTATGTAATCAGAGTCAGAACTCAATACAATTTATTTGAGTTCAAAAAACTGGTCCCATAACGAAAGCTTTCAACAGTGCTTCAACAGTGAAGTGCAGGTGGAGCTCTAGCAAAATCAAGCACGAGTCTGCACTGGGGCTTCTTTTTTCTCTTCTTTTTGTTTTTACCCCTTTGCAACTATCAGGCAGACATATGGAATTTTGAGTAGTTGCTTTAACTATATTCCCCTGTCAGACTAGAACATCACATCCAATTAAATTGTAAAAACTGCTTGATCTAATGATTTTGCAATATATTAAATCTACTGTTTGTATATGATAAAACTGTAGTTTTCCCCCAAATGATTCATGCCAAGACTGTACTACCACTAACTGGAACAAAAGTGACATAGATCTTTATCTGGATAATGCTCATACTAAAAAGCCCTCTTTCCCATAAAAGTGGCTAAGTCCTGCACGCGCCTTCTCTTTGAAACGTCTCCTGACTGACGAGCAGTATGTGAAGCTAACAGTGCAGCATTCTGCAGTGCAGCCAACTCAAAGGGAAGCATGCTGGGGGGTTGGACTCAAAGATCTCCAAGGTCCCTTCCAACCCCTGACACCCTGTGATACCTGTGTTCAGGATAAACTTTTTTACTGCCATTTAACAATGTTTCTGCCAGGGCTCATTATAAAGTAACTAGGGCATTTTATAACCACAACACACTACTGTAGTCACTTTTATAACCTGCAGCTGTGATGTGGTAACAAGAAAGTCTAAATCTGTAGTTTCATATTTTCACATGTACCTCATGTTCAATGTAAATCAAATGCAGAGCATAATATCCCTTCCCTTAAAAGAGGTTTTCAGCTACAACAGTTGCTAATGCCTGGCTTATCATTGATTTCCAAGGATGAGGCAGAAGGGAGAAAAATCACAGAGAAGTAGAATTCAGTAGAAACAGGAGGGCCCAACTGCTGTCACAGACTGGAAAGTTATACAGGAGATCCAAAGACAACCTTGGATCCCTTGCTTTTTGGATTAATATCTGAATTCCTAAAACAGATTAAGGATTTGGATCTTCACCACCAGAAAATCACTAGCAGTCTGTGCTTTATTTACAGAAATGACCTCATTCTTCAACTGCAGGGCACACGCACCCAGCTGTAGCCAGCAGTGGTGTCCTTGGCAGTACAAGGACGGAGAAGCAGCACTTTTTCGCCTCTGGCCAGGGGCTCTTGATCTTCATCTGACACAGATCTCTCCTAAACCATTCTCCTTGGTTACTGAACAATTTCTTAAGGTTTTGGGCAGGCCTTGGGAAGGCCTCCATCTATGAAATATTTGTTTCTTCCTTCAGCCTGCCCATGTTCTCAAGGTGGAATGTCTCTGCAACCAGGGTTCTGGTAGCACAAAGATGCCATCAGGCAGTGATGGACCAATTACTTCACATTTCAGCCACTCAGGACACCAGTACCAAAACTTTGTTTTCCTTCTTCAGAGCAATCTGACACAAACTTCATCCTCCTACTTGTAAACCCACCACCTGGAAAGTCAGGAGGACATTGACAAGGGCTATCAAGAAGGACCAAGATCCTGATGCACATAACCACTCTTAAATTGGGACTTTTCACATACAGTGGATTTCAAACAGCCAGCCTAAAGGAACATTTTCTTCTAATGCCTCCAGGCAAGCATCAGAAAGAGTTGTCCACAGCCTCCCTCCTGACATGTATTAAAGTAGTTACAGCCTCCAAAGGCCAAAAATATAGCTATGTACTGCTCAGGGTGTTTTAATTTACCATTGTGGTCCAAATTAAAAATGAACTGTTTATTTAAGCAGACAAATATACAGTTGAATCTCCGCTTTTTGTCAGGGGCTGATATGAAGAAGCAAAGGAATTCATTAACAAGCTCATAATAATGCAAATATCTGTCAGCTTAGGATTGGGTTTCCTACAAGAAGACAAATGCTTTTCTATTAGGATGAACTTCCACAGCCCAGATGCGACTCTAACAGTAGTAAAACACAGGACACATACAGAGCTCGGAATCAGAAGAACTTGTGTCACTTTCCGAACTCTGTCTTTAGGCAACTCAACCAAAAATCTCTCTGTGCCTTGGTTACTCTCTATTCAGCAAAATGAAATAACCATGATCCCAAGAACAACAGGTCTTATAATATTATTATAATCATCATATTGTTATAATGATTGACATATAATGTCAGCAAATAAAGGCAAAGGTGGACAGAGACTGTCGTATCTAATTTCTATTTCAATCATGCTTGAACTGCTTGTATATTAGATATAACTACTTTAAAGAGAACATCCCTTGAGATCAATTTGCCTGACAACTACCATATGCAAGGCACCCATTGACTAGTATCTCTCTTGAAGTAGTACAAGCCCTCAATAACTGAAGGGAAAATTAGGTCTTTAGTACACCCAAATCTAGAGATCAAGATTCAGTTACAGGCAAGCTCATGAAGCAGCATTAAGTTTGAAAACACAGGAACAGATCTGGCTATGTGATCACCATTTTCAGGTCCGTTGCTCAGGACAGCCCTGGGCTATACAGGCTGCAGCTGAGAGCCAGATGGATATTTCTGGTGTTCTTATTCTCACAAAATCTTTTCACTAGAGTGTTTCTTAGCTTAACTAGTAACAGGAGGTGACACTATTCCCATAGGCCCCCATGAGTACTTTGGAGTAACCAGGAGAGGTTGATGAGACTCAAGTGGATGTCTACACAGATACTCTGGATGTACCAACTAAGCCCAGACCCTTCCCAAGCCAGGCATCACAAGGGTGACTCTCCCCTTCTTTATCCTTCCACTGCCATCTCCCCCTACACCAGCCAACTACCTTGCCCAAATTTACCACCATCACTTTTGAGAAACAAAAGGGAAGGTTCTGAACAGTAGATTATCTTTGCCTAACACCACCAAAAACACAGCAATGGACTCCTGTCCACAGCACCTTCCAGACACCTCATACAGATAAGGTATCAGAAAAGAACAAACATCCATTTTTGAGATAGTGACAACTACGCAAATCCAGAGGAATTAACTCAGAAGTGTTTGGGCGCTAAACAAAATTAGTAATAATAATAGGTCAGCCTTGAAAAATGCCAAACCACACCAGTTTATATAATAATTTAGATGGACTCACTTCCCTAAAATGTTTCATGCTTGAATCTTACAGGGACTACTTTCAGATTCAAAGCAAACATCTAATTATTGATCCTTCGTTACACCGGGAAATTACTTCATTGTAGTTTTAAATTTCTATTTATAAGTTTAATAATCTCATCATTGATTATGGTGACTATTCTAATTATAAATCCATTAACTCCTCAACAATGAAATAAAATCAATAATGCACATAAATGGGAAAAAGGGAATTTAAATGTATATATTAATGTCATTTCAAGTGGCACTATTTTATGCACCATCTCTAACAAAACTGTGTCACATCATTAGCAATAATGTGAAAAATCTTCTTCAATTAACAGAGCTGATTTGATTCTATGTTCAGTAAAGTGGCAATCCATTCCATTAAACACACGCATATAAAAAGCTTGAAACATCTATGAACTCTATCTATATATCATAAATTCTCTCCCAAGTGCTGAAACAGAAAAGTAGATACATTTTCTACTGATGCTTTTAAAACCTCCTTTCAGAAGCTATCACCCAGGGCATTTTAGTGATTCTAGTTGCAAGCAAAAAGAGCATCAATATTTGCCACACGCTCAGCCACTCATGCCACAAAACAACAGGACATGCTCTCAGCAATGCTGACACTGTGCACAGTTTAACTACCTGGAAGCCCACAGCCTCAGCATGTCATCATGCCAGTACACAGCCTACGGAGGAAATGTTCAAAATTCAAAGCACTTGACAAAAAACTACAATGTTCAATCCTATTTTACACAAGCAGGATGACCTGAGCAATCCACATTTGCATCCAGCCATGCAAATCAGTTCCTTCCATGTGATATACAGAGACCGCTGCAAGAGATTTTCCACCAGCCTGCAGACAACTAAGGTCTGAGCTCAACCTGAATTTATCTGGTTTCTCTGCTGCATTAAACTCTGAAACCAAAAGGCATTATTCAGTTGCAGCCCACCCGTAACACCCAGTGTAGTCAGTGCAGAGCAATAGGATAGCCTCATAAAAGCACTTCTGCATGAGATATATGGAGTCTCTCTCAAATACTGGATGACACTTCGGAGCACCAGGCAAAAGAGCCTTCTTTGTAAGGTGATTTCTAATGTTGGGGTGGCATGCAAATGCATTGATTAACCATCAGTTCACTGGAGAATTCATAGTGGAGCAGATGCACAGTATAAATGGGCCAGCAGGAAGCAAAAGAAGCTGAAGGGAACTAAGTGAACAGAAAAGGCAAGAGTAGAAAACCTAACTATTTTGAGTTAAAAAAGGAGTGGATTGTTTATCTACTGTAGCTTATGATACACTTGCTGGATGAGAGAATGAGCTATAGGCCAAAAATAAATCCAGTAGATTATCATTTGCACATAATCTCTAAAGTCTACTTGCTTTAAATCTACCTCAGACAGATACAGGTGAAGTCTGGGACAACATTCTTTATTATTGCTTGTTGACTTCAATTGTCAACAAAGGCACGTATGGACTTGTTTCCCTGTCAGAGCTGTAATAACAACTGCTTAGCCCAGAGGCATGAAGGATCAAAAGAACTGTTTTCAGGTGGTAATTTGAGCTACAGAAGGAGCTGAGCATAGTTACCCTGTCCCACAGCTGTAAAACCAATACTATGGCAGAAGTGTCAAATACATAATATGAAGAGGTGCAATCCACGCCCTCACCAAAGCAAATGCTCATTTCTATCTTGTAGCCAATACCCTTTCTGACAATTCTTAACATTTTTCCTAAACCACTCTGATACCTGGGATTACATCAACAAGTAACCTCATTTCCTCCTTCAGCATCCTACAGTGGGGATAATCTAGAAAAGACAGCACAAAAGACCTTAGCAACTACATCAAACAGAGGGCTGTGTTTTTAGCTCTGTGTTTAAGGCCAAATTTCCAACCCACCCTTTCTAAACCGAGCTTTTACCTGGTTGCTGGTCAGGGTGTCACTGACTCTGAACGCGTGGCACTGGTAGCAGCATCCTGCTCCCACATCCCATCCCACCCCTCCCCCTGCATTTGCTAAGGCAGTGAAGTGCAGTGCAAGGCAATACTGCCCAGCTGAGGTGCAACAGTTTCAGAAGAGGTCTTCTCCATGGGGGCTATAAATTAGGTTAGTATGAGAAAGCACTTAGTAACTTGGATCAAAAAGTTTCCTTCTGCCGTTCAGACTTGTTACAGAGAGTGACCAACACTACCTTTGAAGTTGGGGTTTTTTTGCCACCCCCTTTCCTTTATGAATTTCCTGTACAAGAGCAGCAACACCAACACCACTAAAGCTAAAGGGAAAACAGAAAAGCCTCTGTGCAGCCCTGGCCCCACCAGCTCTCTGACGTTTGATACTGACTTCTGCAGAATAAAGATGTTATACATGGAGTCTGAGAAACGCCCCAAAGTTCAAAGTCATCTAGATATCTCACGGACAAGATTTATGGTCAATGCACTATATTTTAATTATTTCATTACAAAATGTATTTCACACATTGTATTAATAAAAGGTCACTGAGAAATCTATCCAGAAGGATTTTTAAGACTAATTTTAAAATCCATTTCGTATGACATTTATCAAAGCAAAAAAAGTAAATGCTGGAAAGAATATCTTGTCATTCTTCTGTTTTCTACGGTCGGTTTTTTAGTGCATCATCTGAGAAAAATATAAGTCACCCTTGCTATAAACAGACAGAGGATTTAAGGAAAGTCAGAGGTTAAACTACCCTCAGATGAATCCACCTGGTTTAGATTAAGGTAAGAAGAGGACATAAACCTAGGAGCTACAGGAAAGCCTGAATTGTGACTGAACTAACTCAGAGATTTTTCAAATAAAACAAACAAAGTCCTTTAACTTCAGGGTATATGCATCCATATACCCATGCTGTGGGTGAACATTCCCTCTCTGAACCCAGCCATGAACTTATACCTAACTCCAAATTTGTGAATACTTTCAGAGACATACATTAGACTTTTGATAGACTTACAATTTTATGTACATATGCTTTAAAAGTTTTAGTCCAGTCACTTTCAATTTTCCAGTGCTCCAACTTTTCCATTTTCCTAATGGTACATTTTAAAATATATTTTAAAAGCAACTTAGAAACTAGAAAAGATTCAAGGAACCACAATATTTTACCTTATAACCAATTGCATATATTCAAATTAGAAATACAGTGTGGCAAGGATTTCATTTTGCATAAGATGAAAGAAAAAGCAATTTGCAAAACAAGCTCTATTTCACTGTAATGTCTTCATGGCACATGGCATGGCTAACTTTACCACTTCTATGCAGTACATAACACTGCATACTAATAACACAGTCAATTAAAAGCGTACGGTAAGACCTTTTTCCACAACACATGAAGATACTTCTAATAGGCATACTAGGTATTTTCAGCAGTTTTAATGTTCTACCTCTGAGCCAGATTCCAAGCACATCTAGGAAGCCTAAATTCCTCTCACTCCTCTGCTTCTGTGTTGAGTGGCAATGCTGAGCACTGCTAACATGTCTTTTCATTTGAGTAGTAACCTTATATTCACTTGTCAGGTCTAGAATTAAAAACATCAATATACAACTATTTATTAATTATAGTTGTCAGTCATCCACTACAAATCAGCTGTCCATGAGTTATGCCAGCTCCCTCCCCTTCACAGTGTTTGCTGTCTGGACAGACTACTTATCACTGCTGCTGGTGATTATTTTTTGTAATTTTTCACAACAGGCCACTTGGGTAAAGCAGCTGATTACATCTTCACCTTTTGCACCCTGGTTGCAATCCTAGTCTTCCCCTCACTGGACCTTCTTCCGGATCCTTAATTACTGTTCCTAGTCACGGCTTCCAAAGCCCATGGTTATTATTTTGGTTTGAGCAGCACCCACACTACGCTTTGAAGACACATTCCTCTTCAAAAAAATTTATAATCTATATAATGGATTTTCACACTTGAACTCAAAACATATATTAAAAATTTATGATGTCCTGCACTTCTGACCCCCAACATTCAGCCCAGAAGTGTTTTCACAACCATAAGTGACATTACAAGGTAATACATGCGAGTTTGGGGGGGAAGATGAGAACAGAAATCAAGTAATTTTTTTTCCTGTCTGCAGACAATTCTACTTCTGCCACTATTCAAACTAACCATAAATTAAATATGGAACCTGGAGAAATATTTGTAGGTACAAAGTCTCCGGAGGTTTGGCAGGAGGTGTATTTTCACTCCTTCAAGGCACTGGGCACACAGCACCCCATATCAGCCACCCCATGCAAGGGTTTGTTCCACATCACCCACCTGGGCTCTGCCAACACCAACAGAAAGCCACAGGCACCTTCCACAGACCAGGTTAGCCAAGACAGACCTCCAAGATGAGGAGGACAAGGCACCTCTTGAAGGTGCCTGTTGCTCTCCCACAACTACAAAGGAAGCTTAGGTTCAGCTTAGTATAAACACACATCTTTTTGGTAGCTAAAAATAGTTGAGATGAACCCTAGCCTTTACCTGTGTCCATCTTCCTATCTTTAGAAAATTAATCACGTTCCCTTAATACACAGCACTGAGTTAAATCACTGAGAGGTAAGGCACCTGGCTAACAGTTTCCCACCAGGGGCTTCAGCACTTTTTTCAAGAAACCCCCTTTGGCAAAAAAAAAAAAAAAAAAAAAAAAGGCAAAGAGATTCCCAGTGAAACAGGGTTATTTACCCAGTGTTCCAAATAACTCCTATCACAACTGAGAGTGCAAAGTCCCTGAGAAAGGGACCATCTTTTTCTTCTGCATCTGTGCAGTATCTTGCCTAAATGCAAGCTGATGACTCCAAGATGCAGTCACATTACACATAATAAATAGTTCGTTCAATGCTGTCCTCTCTACTGCAATTTTCTTGCTCCAGAATTCCCCTTGACAGACCAGCTTTGCTCCACAAGAAGATGGGAAAGGTTACTTACAGACAGACATCTCTAAAAATATGTATAATCTACAGCTCTATCCTGATTAATCTTAAACCTAAACCCTGACTCTAATTTCAGGAAAGAAATGCCAAAACCATCTCTCTAAACAGGGTTTTAAAACAATAAAGTAATTTTTTTCTAATAGGAAAAGAAGATCAGACTGGGTTATCGATAAAAGTCAGGGAATCCCAGTCCTGGCAAAACTGTAAGATGAGGTGAGATGACACTGGGGAATAATATTCTGCAAAGGATGCTGTCCTAGGCAAGGGCTATACTAGCTGATTCCTGAACTCCCTCCAATCCTATTTCCTTCAATACCTGTGATTCCTCAGGGGACAAGAAAAGCATAGGGGAAGCACTTTGTCTGACCGACCCAAATAGCTGCATCAGTCACAAGGCTCTTAATAATACAAATGGCAGTATGGAGAATTCAGACAGGCAGAAAGGGAAGAGATGCACAACAGTCTTCAGTTACTACATTTGGGCTTAAATTAATAAAATAAAAATTTAAAAATAAAGTAAAAATATTAAAACAAAAATAATAAAACTGACACCTAGCTTCTCTCCAAAAAATGCTTCTGAATCTAAACTATCCTTTGCAGATGACTGAATCGCACCCAAGCAGCCTCCAACAGTCACAGTCTCACAGTGTTTTGTCTTTTCATTAAAGGTCACTGTTTTCCAGGCTACTGAGTTTCTTTGCACGTTTCTAGATCACACAAACTCTGTTGCATTATTCCTTCACAGGGGTTAAATGAGGCAACTCAGTTTTATCTTAAAATAATGCAGTGGTTAGGGAAAACCACATCTATCAGTCAGAATGGTTAAGCAGGAAGAAACCTGGAGCTGGCTGTTAGTGAATTATTTAAAGACAAGAATAAAGGCAGACAAGGAGTGAGTACAGAAGGGGAAATACTTCTGCTTTAAGAGAGTACAGACTTTTTAACCCAGTAGCTCTCCTGTTCTTTTTTCTTTCTCTCCTATATTTCTGCAACATACAGAGAATGTAAAGGTAATTAGATGGTAACATCATATGCCTTACATTGGTCCAATTGATCCCTAACGCGTGGAGCAGCATTTTAGAGAGAAGCACTCAACAACAACAATTCCTCATAAACCA
Organism: Megaceryle torquata; assembly: GCA_024611175.1. NCBI lineage: Eukaryota > Metazoa > Chordata > Aves > Coraciiformes > Cerylidae > Megaceryle > Megaceryle torquata. The sequence goes on from JANIJG010011090.1 coordinate 122,334, forward strand.
TGGAGAGCTGAATGAGCCAGTTTTTCCCTTTTCCCAATGTAAAATCAGAGGGCAACCTGACATCAGTGGAGATCTGCTAGATTTAAAAATAGGGACCCCTCAAAGGTGGGATGTATGTGCATTCACAAATTTCCATATGAGACAGAAGCACAGGAGGGAGGAATCACATCTCCAGGCCTTTTCTGGAAAAAGAAAACGCATACATTGTGTGATGCATGGAAACACATCAGCCACCCTGTAAAAGCACTGTTAGACAGCAGCACTCTTAAATATTTATCTCTGACGATCTTGGAACTCAACCAGCTGAAGCTACCAAACAGTATTAGGCAGTGTTTATATACAACAGCATATAAGACATTGTGTTAAATTTAAAGCTGTCTAGCACCAACATACCTGGTCTTGCAAGATCTGCTACAATGCCTTTAAGTGAAAACCATTACTTCTGTTTGTACACATTTTATCATTAGTCACACTCCCCTGTTCACTACCATGTGAAAATGTTTTAGGACTAAATCTTAATCAAAACCAGTCACTATATCATTCTTCTTAGCACAGTTCCATATATGTCACAAATCTGTAATGAACTTGCTTTTAAAGGCAACATGCACCTCTATAAAGCTTTTAAGAACTCTTGTGGGCAAGGCAAGGAAAAATATACACAGAATACAAGAAAATAATATTAATGATTAAAAACCAAGTGCAATGACATTTACAGGTATGTAGCTCTACAGCAACCTTCTGAACACCCTCCTTTACAGCAAACTGTCTTGCTTGCATCTAACCTGAAGATTAATGCTTTCCATCACAGTCTATCAACAAACAGCACCTGCTGAAGTGCACACAGCCTCAGAAGTTCAGCACTAGAATTGAGGGTCAAGTTCATCTTTGATATAATCCCATGAAGCTCCCAAAGTTTCACATGTGACATACTTCGCCTTTTAGGTTTTTCTAAACAGGTTACCAAGTATGTGACAGCTAAATAAAATCACCTGCATACATGAGGCTAAAATAGGTGCAGAAACACCATCTGAGATAAGAAAGAAAATTCCTTGTGACATTGACAGAATATTGTTCAAAGCTCTTGAAACATGATTTAGAATACCATTAGCTGATCCTCTCTACAATAAATATGTATACATCTCAAATTTTATCTTTACTTCTCTGTATACCCCCACACATGTAAACAAAACTCAAGCACCTGAATTATCGCTACTTACTAGACAAGCCTGAGGCAGGAAGCTGTTCACTCTGGAGATACTCCACATACCCTCGAGGTACTGCTGAGCTTGGATGGTGACTGAGCTCAGAGCACCACTGAGACCACTGGGCGCCACCGTGACTTGAACACTGGAGTTCGGAAAGCTGCCTGCACCTTGAGACCATCCAAGTCCCTTCTTCCTCTCTGTCCCAGAGAAGAGATTTGTCGACTTTCCAGATTGCCTGCCTACCTGCCCTGAAATGAGTGGCAGGTCTCTCTGGGAAGAGACAGTGACCATCCTGGGTACCATGCTGGTCACTGCCCCAGCACCAGCTGAGAGGTCAGGCATTTCTGGGTAGCTGGTTTGATTCAGGGTATGCATCATCTGAATGGCTTCTTGCTTCAGTTGATTCAAGTGAGTGGCACAAGTTTCACATCTGCTCTCCCCTTCATTCCTGTTTTTCTGTAAATAGTCAGGCACTTGAAGCTTGTCAAAAATTAAAGCTGATAATCGTGGGTCCTAAAGAAGTGGGGAAAGGGAGAAAAAACAACACATTGAGTTAAAACAAGGCAAAAAGATAGAAAGAAAAAGTTCTCAGTGATTTGCTCTCCACCCATGGAGGTACTTTATTCTGGTAACTCTCAGCCTTTTACCCTGAGGAATACCCTGAAAGACTCACAGGTCACAGCAGATTAATAAACTGTAAGTGAATTCATTTGTATTAGAACCAGCATGAAAATTATAATCAGAATTAAACAGTGGAGCTGTGGTGTACTTCATAACTACTCATTCCTCTAATTAACTCTTCTCTGGAGATGTCTAATGTGTCTGTGTCTCCCATGATCAGGAACAATGTTAGTTGAGATGCTGAACCTACAAACATCATAGTGTGTTACACACCACCTTAAATTCTGTAAAATTAGACTTTAAAGTATTTCAAAACATTGCTGCGTGACCTGGTAAATGTTTTGTTGTCCTGACCCTCAGAAAAGATTAATCAAATGACATAAAAAACAGTTTACATGGTGCTGCACACAGCTGGCTCCTCTGCTAGAAAGGACCGTTATTTCTGATCCTTGCAATCCAGATGGTCACAATATTCCCTTACGCTACAGTTGCTTTGATGAGAAATAGATTTGAGCCTACAGTCATGTGTGAAGGTGTGACAATGTGCACACTAAGAAGCTGATGTAAAAACAACACCTATTTTGTTTCCACAGAGCAATTTCCACCCTACCACCCCACCCCCTCTTGCTAGTTCATTTTAAGGCTGCCCAGACATTTTAAAACCCAGCTCTGTGTTTCCAGTTCAGAGATAAAGTTACCTATCTCCTCAAACACACAAACACCTTCCCATCCAAAGCCTGCTACTGTAAAGATTAGTCAAGAGATTAAATCCAGCCCTGTTGTAAATCTGCTATCAGGAATAATGCTGTGCAGTAAAAATGATCCAACTTCACACACTCTCACTGAGCTCTCTAAACAATTAAGGTTTTAATGAAATCATAGCACAGCCAAAGGTTTATTCATATAATTATTTTAAGTGAAAATATTTAATTTGCTTGTTAATAATGAGGGCATACAAAGCTAGTAAGTCAGCCATCCAACATATGCTTGGGGTATCCCCAGATCAGTACTCATTTTAAAAAAATGTATTGCTTTATGCCAACCTGAAATTGCTCTCTAGGAAATGAATGTCCTATTAGAAAACTAATTCTGGTCTTAATTACTACACACATCAGTAAAAGTCTTTCAAGAAGTCTTGGCATTGGTGCTTTGGCTTTGCTCATTCTCTTTCAACTGCACTGTTTCCCTTTGCTCTGAATTCAGAAAGTCCTAAAGCACTGTCTAACTTTTGCAGCAGCAGGACGGAATTTCTCATTTTCAGCTGCTGCACTACTCCTGCAATAGTTTTTAATCTATCTCTCAAGATACAGTACAGTGTTGATACAAACTACTGTGAGTATATCAAGCACCACATCATTCTGCAGCCAAGAGCCATTAACAGAAGTTGCTTTTTCCACAATAATCTAAATTATTGTTTATTTACTGACTTAAACCAAAAATACACCTCTCAGGCTAAGCAAGGCTACTCCTGCTTCTGACTGAACAATCAATTGCATTCACATAAGCAAACCGGTTTACAAAATCAAGTAAAAGACTGTTTCATTTTTGTCTCTATTGAGATACAGATCCTGGTAAAAATGCCTTTGAAGTTGCACCATTTGCTTACCCTCATGAGCAAGAAATTTCTTTCCCTCCAAACCTCCCAGAAAATGATAATTCTCAATTAACAGATTGAGATCAGTCAGGGGAAAAAAATTATTAATATTTTAGAAACTTTTTTCTAACCCTTCAGCAGAAAATGCTATGGGTTAGACTTAAAAAAACATACAGACCCAGTGCTGCAAGTGCTATTTATTAAGCCTCAGGCAAAACAAAAGCCATGCAGTCTATCTCCCAAGAAAAACAAACAGCATCGAGCTCCCCAGAAACCTTTCCAAGGGAGAGCCCTTTGAGCACATTCTTGCTGGTGCTGACACACAGCATCTATTCAAACAGCCCCAGCAAACAGCACCTTCCAGCACCGGGTGCCCCGTCCCTGGCCAGCCACATCCCTGGGCTCGCTCCTTTGATCCAAGTTGGGCACACAAGGAAGCACCTGCAGGTCCTGACTGCGTGAGCCTCATCTGGCAACGTTTAAATTGCTATCAAATGTCAAAACTTTCAAATAAGCAATTAAAGCGAATTACTAGGTGAAACAGGCTTCTCATTTAAAAGAAACTGCTTCTTTTGATGTAAAGAAAATTAATGACCCAAATTTTAACTCCATAAACACAGTTTACAGTGTAAGGAAGATCAGAGTCAGGCCTGCCTTGTAGTTACAAGGAAATCAAGTGGATGCCATATTAAAGGGGGGGGAAATTTATTTATAAAATTACACAGAGCAAACCATACAAGCACACAGCATGCCAAATTTAAACCTGCTAATGTATTTACAATATAAAAAAAGCACACCTCATTTCCAGTCTGTGTCTTTTGCCAAGCATTTGCAAGGAGCTTTTTAACCCACTAACCCACCCATCCAGGCTCCATGATCCCCAGTTTGCATCTCTGGCCATTCTCCTCTAGCACCTCATCGAGGGCCCAGCTGTACAGTTAGATTACTTTTATTTTTCCACTCCGTGTAACAAAAACACCTGGCTAATGATTGGGCATGAAGGGCAGAGGAAACACCAGTTATTGTTAAAAGCATTAGCCATAACTTTAAAGTTAAGCCAGACCCATTAAAGAGTTTTACTACCCAGTGACAATGCCTGGTCCCAGAGAGCCCCCACTTCAGCAGCTCACACCCTAACAAGGCTGGGGTGGAAGTTACACTCTCATGTTTTACAGAGGGAAGAAATAAAACTTGAGTGACCAAATGTGTTAGATACACACGTGGGAGTGAGGGAAGTAGTTAAAGCCATCCTTGTTACAGCTCTGCCAGCAGAGAGGGAAGCCAGGCAAAAGGGGGTGTGTAAGTTGCTGGGGGGATTGGCACAAAAATTAAACATACAACATACAAGCTCCTATTGCAAACAGTGCTTCAAACCAATTTAGTCTGCTGTAGTACAAAGAAGGCGACTCCTTTATTCCTGCACAGCATAAATAAACTATGTTGTCTTTGTCACACCTACTTTCCAAATGCTCTTCTTACCTTCTGAACAAGCAGGATAAGCAAAATATTGTGATGTAATAATATTCACAGCTTCTGCTCCCACCACAGAAATCAAAACCCTAATTTTAGTCTCAGCTTGTTAACTTCCGCATACAAATTTTAGATATTCAAACACGACAGACTGTTAGAAGGGTAAAATAAATGGTCCCACTAGGGACAACTGCACTGGGGAACCCAGCAGCCCCCAGCAAGGTCAAGGCACAAAATAAGTTTATATACTTATATGAGCAAGAGTTTTCTAAAACAACCTGAATTTACGACTGTTTTTTCAACAAGCAGTTCTTACAGACACAAACAAGTTTGCAAACTGCTGCTGGGAGATTAAACATGCACGTGCAAATTGCCCACAAGAGGAAGGGCACACGGACATGGTCTGCAAGTCCTTCCAAGCTCAACCAGGCAGGATGGTAAACTTGGAAAACTAGGCTTGTGCTCCCCCTCGAACACACAGCAAAACACCAGTTTAGTTTAACACCAGCTGCATTTAGCCTGGAGTTTGCCTTCAGGCTTTATATCTGAAACCAGGAGTAGGGAAAATCAGCTCAGATTTGAAAACACATCCAGCAACATATAACAGAAAGAAAGCAACAGTCATTTTAATTCATGTTTCCCTCTCTGACGTAAACCTCCACTGCTGCTGCCTCCCCACGAAATCCAGTGAGGAGCAGGCAGAGTAACACTGATGTGTTGCATGTAGGGCACACAAACAAAACCCACATGGCCCAACTATTAAATATTATGGTCCGAGACTGCTGCCCTTGAAACTACAAACTCAGAGCAACTGGGATGTGGTCAAAGGCCAACGGCTCTGAGAAGTCTCACTACAGCTTAGGCACCAAAATCATAGCCACATTTTCAAAAGCATGCAACACCAGATGACCCTGTTGGAGCTCAACTCTTGAAAACCTAAAGCAGTTTGTCAGTGAAATTGCACTTAAAAAAAAAAAAAATTGTTTGGAAATTTTAGCTCAGTCTGTAATTTCCCAAGTATTTAAAGTTTGCAGTTAGATTATTTAAGTAACGAGGAGTAATAGAGAGCTTTCCCACTGCAAAAGTAATACAAAGATCCAAGCTTTAAATCTTACCTCCAGCTACTGACTTGTAACTCCCAAACTAAGCAAGAGGAGAGGACACCGAAAAGCATCTGGATTCTCACTTAAGTCCCTCAAGTAATACCCACCCATTTGTAACCTAATCCTTTCAGTGAGGAACTATCCACAGAGTGCGAACAAACGATGACGAACAAATGATGAAAAGTCAAATTGCCAACAACCATCCTCAGTAATTACTTGCAGTTCTGCCTGGCACTAGTTTCTGCAACACAAGTGTATCTGGAGCAGTATCCTGAAATAAATTAAATTCTTGATATAAATTTAATTAAGAAGAAGAATCACTCAATGTCACACTGAAATATATACTTAAATACAGACCTAGACAAACAACATTTTTAAAGCATGTTTTAGGAAAAAAAAGAATGAACTTTCCCAGTGTAAAAGAATCAAAGGTAATCCTTTTTTTGTCTCAATTGCCTTGAGATTCCTGCAGTGCTGCTTACAAATTAGTTTATCTTACATGACATTGTGAAACATCCAGTAGTATCTTCTATATTGACAAACAGTTTGAAGGCTGATGCTTGCTTTCAACTATGTAGCAGTCATTGTCAGAAAAACAGAAGACAAAGAGAACATTATACTCAGCAAAACCAGAGACTGCTCAATGTAATCAAGGAATATAAAAGTGCTAATGGCTACTTTTATTTAAAAAAAAAAAAAGTTTCCAAAGTAGCTATCTCAAGGGAGTGAAAATATGAGCTCTAAGTCTTCAAGTAACCCATGTTGTGACTTCATTCATTTACTAACCTAATCTTATCATAATATAAACAATCAAGAGAAAACAAACACACAAAGCTTTCAGAAAAACAGAATTCAACAGAAGTCCCATCTCCTGAGGGTTAGGGGTATCTGGAACTTGCAGTGTAACTTTGCTGTCCTTGAAAACAGCCATCTGAATAAGCAGGAGAACAATCTGCATGTCCAAAGTGAGCAAAATGCACATGCATTAAACAGATACATTTTTTAAGGCCAAATTCTAGCTGGCCTCTCTACCTTAATGTCTCACTACCTTTAGGTGGAAGATTAATTTAAGCCAATGGACAGCGGTCCTCTTCCCATGCTGTCCACTAGCATGAGTTCTTCAAATCTCCAATCCCATTATACTGTTTCTAACCACAACCTCAGGTAGTGTGCACAGACATATCCCACTGACTCTACCCAGCCGAGATTCAAGCCAATTTCTTTTCATCTTTGTCACCACAAAGCGTTTGAGAAAGAAAGGGGGGAGGGGCAAAATAAAAAAGTCTGAGCCCTTTTTCTTACTTATTTTATAAGTATACTGCATCTCTTTTAAACAATGTCCATCTTCCTAACAAAAGTCAAGCAATGCGATAAATCTGCTAAAAAAAAAAACAAAACCGAAAAACAACGCATGACCGTGCACTAAAAATTGCTGCAGCGTGTTTAGTTATTCTGTAGCCTCCACCGAACTCTATTTATTTCCATTTCCTGCCCACTTTAATGTACTTCAGTGGCCCGCAGTAAAGTTAAAGCAATAGGTGTCTGTCATAAAGATGAATAGTGCTATTGGAATGCATAATACAGTGGAAAGAGGAAATGAGAGCAATCTGGTTTATTTACATCTCAGGCTCCCATCAGCACCTCAGCCCACCTCCCAGTGGTTTCAGCCGCCTTTCCTGTTATCTTGCTGTATAGTCTCCTGCAATGATTTGGCTTTTAACCTCGCAGAAACAGAGGGTATGAGCTGATCTCCCAGATTTGCGTTCATGAGCTGGCAGACTATTGAAGCAAACAGTCATGCAGCGTGTTCAGTGCAAAGAAAACAAAATAAAGGTAGTGGTTGTGATTTAAAATAATTAAAAACACAAACAAAACAAAAGACCCCAAAGAGATCTGCTATCACAGTTAAATTTAGATCAACACACAGGAACCTGACTACTTCTGAAAAACAGTAATTACTGTATCACAAAATATTACTTTTAATCTCCTTTCTTTATGATCTAATTAAGCAGATATTTTACTTGCCTTTGGAAAATGTTTTTCTTAATTTCATTCAATTTTAACATTTGGTGTATTCTACAAACTACACATGCAAACTAGTATGTAATTATGTGCTTATTTTTAATAGTGTACGACTTCATTTAAAAATGATTACTTTTAATTTTCATGTTTATTGTTGGTTTTAAGTAATCCTTTAATTTTCCCTCTTGGGTCTGTGGCTTACTGTAACTTCACAATGCAAATTCAGTACTGATTTTGTTCTTACGAAAACACCAACTTCCAACACTTATCCTGTATTTTTTTTTTAATCCAAGTATTATCATTTTGAACAGCAGCACGTGTTTGGCAAAATAGTTGCATACTCATCACCACACAGTACTTTGGTATCTGAAAAGCCTTTGCTTGACTATTATTTCAGAAATAGCCACTTAGTCAAAGTTACCTTTCAGAAATTCAGACAAAAACCTTTGAAATAAACTAGGCAGTTATTTAAAAGATAAATAACTTTCCATCCTTAATTATTCCTTCCTTGAAACCAGAGAGTAAATTTTGGTTAACCTATGAGCATGGTAAATCAGATTATAGAAACTCTGCCTATTAGGCTGCATAAAACGTCACTACTTCACTTTTCTCTTAAAAGCGATCTGAGTGCTTGTGAAAAATATTAGAAAAACTACTTGAGAAACTGATGCTCTCTGATACCTTGGTCACATTGAATGCTACCTACCCAACATACAGTTTGAGTTCAATCAGGCTGTTCAGGTATTAAGGTAGCTCTGAATTCCAGCATAGGGATGAAAATCAGAGCATAGCATCACTACACAGAAAACATTCTGCCTTGACAAAATGCCTCAAATATCAACTCTTCATATAATTTTACTGGAAACAAAAGGCTTTTTCCAGTATTACAATTATTTAGGCAATAGCCCATATTTTCAGAATGACAAATTGCAATGGTAAGCCTTGAGAGATGAACTCTGGCCAGAGACCAGCAACCCAGCCCAGAGCCCAAGGAACTAGGAGAGGAGTCATGGCCCAGACGAGATCCTCAGCATTTTTAAATAACTGCATTTGTCCCAGTAGAACTATACCCATTTGTATCAGATAGACCTTTAATGAGGGAGTTCAAGAACGTCTGGACACCAACAGCAGTGAAAACAGCCCTGGCTTAGAAAAACTGGACAGAAAAAAAAGTGCTTGGAGCACTCAGTACATCTGTATACAAACCCTACAACCGTTTCAGTCCAACCATCTGAATCCAATTAAAAGAACGCTCAGTGGCAGAAGTTAGGGAGTGGACACATTTTCCAAATTAACATCATTAGCATAATGTAGGTTTAAAATCAACCATGAAAAACAGTGCTTGGCATTGGATCACACCCTCTTAATGTCTCTTTCACTTGCTCATTTTATCAATTATTTGTTTGGTAAATGACTACTTGAGGACCATACAGAATGATTTAGCTTTCACAATCCAAGGGCTGATTTAGCTTTCACAATCGAAGGGCTGCCCATTGTGCACACCTCTTCCAAGCTACAAATTGCTGCATATAGCTCACAGTTAGCACACCAGGCAGTCTGTCTCAAGAAACAAAGTGAATTATGCTTATTCTTCATCTTAATTAAAGTGCTACTGCCTCAGTTTAACTGCTTCACCAAAAAGCTGGACTTGCTGGCTGAAAAATGTTCTGCTTACATCTGAATTTAAGCAGCATTGTAATGGGTTAGAGTATTTTTTTTCTTTTTGCTTTGACTTAATTAAACAAAAAACAAATTAAAAAACCAAACAAAAAAAAAAATAAAGGCACCACCTTTAAGCAGGGATAAATAGAGAAGGAATGATCAAGTGTATTTCTAACACCTCCACCCCAAGGAGGCCACACAATGCCTGAAGAGTCTGCTCCGGTTCCTTTGCTTACTAGGTGGCACATGATGTGTGAGACACCACCTCCCTCTAATCTGTTCATCCCGACGCAGCTCTTTAAAATGGATTCTTGGGTGGCTTTTTTAAATGCCACCCTTCAGCAGAGGAACTTCAGCAGTAAATTCACAAATTTGCCATTGGCTACCCGTTGGAAAGTGGGGTCCTGGTACCTTGGATGGACGTAAGATCCAGGCTTGTCCCTTGGTTTCAGTTAGCATGCTGGTGCATAGAAGTAATAGACCTCATTTTGCTGCCTCCATATTACATTAGAAATAAAAAATAAAACTCCAGATCCTAAGGGATCCTAAGACATCTGCAGGTGAGGGACATTGCCTAAAGAATCAGATGATCCTCTATGGAATTAGGTTGACATTAGGGTGAAGTATGATCGTAACCATATAAAAAGCAGATGGAGACAGATCATTTCAGGAGTGTCTAGAGGACAAAAAAACTGTTTAGAAAACAAGAATATTGGGGGAAGTTTGAAGGACTGTGGTTTATTTAGTTTATAAGTAAGAAAACTGAGCAGAGTCCTCCAGTATGCAAAAGGAGTCCCAAAGAAACTGGTGACCAATTACTTTCCGTATCCACTTGGGAAAGGAAAATAAGAAATCTCATCGCAAAGCCTACTAAAAGGAGGTGTGAAGGAATGCAAACTAGCCATTCCAGATTACAAATGGAAGACATCTTAGGGTTGCTGATGATACATGCTAGCATGAAAAAGACAAATCCATAGCTATCTGCTGGCTTATCTGTCCAGGTTTTTCTAGAGGCTCTGCCACCAACACATTTCACAGCATCTTCCGAAACTTTCTCAGTAAACCTGTTGTTCCTCTGACCCGGAGACATTTCTATCAGGATTTCAGGAGTAACAAATAATAATAACAACAACAACAAAAAAAGGGTATGGTTCCCCCAGATACCCACACAAATGAGGGACAGAGATATCAAAAATATAGATATATATGCTAAACAGAACAACAAGGGCTAGTTACTTAAAGAGTTCCAGAAAACTTAAAATAGCCCTGTATGTTCTCTAGCTGTAATTTAGTTATAAACTTCTATTTCAACAGTTTATTTAGATGAGACATTTAGCACCTAGCATCACAACATCATGGACCATGAACTAGTAGCAGTATCATAGTAAGGTACTATGTATAGCAAGAATAAGATTAGTAGTAGTAGTGAGATACTCTTGTGCTGTTTTTGTTGATCCTGTTGGTCTTCAACAGCCATTACCTGAACAGTATTAGATAATACTTTTCTACAAAACAACTTATTCCTCCTAGTCCTAGGTCAGATCAATCAATTGCTTTGCATGAGAATACCTTGGCTTCGCTAAGAATACCACTTTTTGCAGGTTGACTCCTCTGTTTTGATCATACAGACTTGTAACGAGCCCTTCAATGGCTATACTGCATTGTGAACAACAAAGCATGTGTCCAAACTTGAACCCTTGAAATACCTGATTGGGCAACAAAAGGCACTGTACATTTTCTACACAACTTAAATAACAAATAAGAATTGCCATTGTCAGCCCAGCAAATCATACTCCTGCACAGGACAACAGTCCTGTGATTAATACCCACCTGTAAACCTCACGGGGAGAAGCCCTGCAGTAGTCCTGGGAAATCTGCAAGCTGTGCAACCTCTCCCTATCCAAAGAGGAGGTGTAATCAAAGAGAAGCCTCTCCCTTTGCCTAAGGTCTCTCTTCTACAAACATAAATCAATACGGCTATGCCCACAGGCAGACAAAACCCCACTCCACCCATGCTCAGAGCATCTTGAAAGCCATGTTAATAGAGTTTATAAACTCTGCTATGACATGGGATATAAACATATTAAACACACAGGTGAAGTGTGCTTGTATCTGCCTATAGCACACATACATGTAGACATGTTCACAGATGGCTGGCGAAAATACCTCTGTAAAATCTTTCAAGTTACTCACACACAAAAAAAGCCTTACTTCCTGAGACAGAGAAGCAATCAAATACCTGGCAACAATTTTCAAAACCCTTCAAGCCAGAGCCTATTAAAACCAGCAATTAGGAGATGAAAGGCTCTAGCTTGTCCTACCAGTCACACTTACAGGGCTTTTAAACATTTACGGCATCTAACATTGCTTCTGTAGAAATTCCACAAATGCAGGCAATGTCTAACATCATAGGATACCTTTATTTTTTCTTTAAATTGAAGGTACTACATTAAAAGATATTTTTATTTTCATTTGTGTTCTGGGACCTTGGAAAAGAAGCTGCCTTATCTGCTAGGAAAAAACAAGTACAGAGGAGGAAAGGGTTCTTTTAAGAAGAGAAATTACAGCCCCAGAGTGAGGCCTGGGCTCTAAAGAAATCCATGACAACTTTCACACTGAATGTAAAGTGAGTATTTCCCTTTCTAAGTTGAAGCATCCCCATTCCTAACTTCAAATCAGCAATAAACTCTTTCACCAGCCTGCCTCTCCATTTCATAAAATGCCCATGAAATGTATGTTTGTAGTTGTCGAGTGATGAGTTCAGTTACATCTTAGCCTGCAAGTTTCCCACTTCATTTTATAATAAAATGTTGTAGCAGTAGATAATGTGTCAAATTTGCAGTAAATCACTAAAAAAAATAAATATATACATGCCACCCAAGCTGCCTTATTATTATTGTTATGGATGTAAATACGCACTTAAACCCAGCAAACTGTGTGTAATCATGCCTTGCTAACATCCTTATAAAATCTGACAGCTCGTCAAACAGCTCCCACTGTGGACAGTGCCAAAGCAGTTCTACAGATCGTTAGAGTTAAAGGCCAGTGAAAATAACCATCTTGTCCGGCCTCCTGCACATCACAGCTCTGCTAATTTAACCAAAAGAAGTAGTGACCCAATACACTTATTTAATGAAAACAGATGCTTTTGTATTTTAAGAAACACTTGCTTTTATTTGAGCCCACGTGTCTTCCAAAGCCACAGTACTTTTGAAAGAATCATGTTTTTAAAGTACAAGGTATATGAATAAAAAGCACACAATCCCTACAGGGGTAGCACTTTAGGTGATGTAAATTCAGAGCTGACACACACTATTCTTTGCTCCTGTGCCAGTTTATATCAGCTGGGCCACAAACTCCAATCCCAATGGTCAACTTGAAAAATCCAAGTGGTTGGTTCCAGGACTCTCAGCACCATCCCAGACATTGACCATGTACTAGTAATACTTGATTTATGCTTGCAGTTCTAGTCTCAGAGAAACCCATTAGACAGGATATGCTCAAAGATGTGTGTTTTATTTCACAAGACTGATGCTGTGATTCACAGGGAAAACCTACACAGAAGGCACAGACTGGGATGTTACTGCTCCAGCTCCAATCAGCAAATAGTCACTGAAATAAATTAACATCAGCATCTCCTGAAAGTCCCTGCATAAGGAAGTTAGGCAAGATTTATTCAAGACCAGAATGTCAGGAGCAATTCATCAGAATCAAAGGTAAGCCAAAAAAATAAATAAATTAAAACAGGACCAGCTAGGATAACAAAGCAGCACAGCCAAGGCAGCAGCCACACGACAGCCAGAGGCATCTCCAGAGCAATCAGAACAACTGTCCACAGATCTTGCCAATAAGCCAGATGCTGCTGCTGGAGGAAGGCTTGTGTTGATATAAACTCAGAGATGTGAGATGCTTAACACCAAGAGCAATCAATCTTCATTATTCCCATGTGGCTGCCAAGCTTCACCGTTATGCCACAAAGACATGAAAAGAAACTTCATAAAACATATGTAGATACTACATGACATCAAACTTCCCCCACCGTCCCCTTACTACTCAGAAACAAACCAGCAATTTGGGTGTAGCTATAAATGACCTGATGCTTTTCCTGAGTTAACAACAGAACCAGGAAAGATTATCATTGGCTAAACAGCTCACTGCGCACGCACTGCCAGAAAACCAATGAACTTATCACACTGTATAGGAAATTCCTATCTTCCACACCAATTAGTGACCAAACAGTGATTGATTTTATAATTCCAAACTTGATTTACAAAGCAACTTCCTCTGAGGCCAACTTTCCATTACCCAGCATGTGGAAAATTGCATACGGTCAGTGCACTATGAAAACCAAGGAAAAATAAGTGCTATTAAACCCCCAATTCTACCGTGCCTCCACATTCTTGCTTTCCTAAGGGAGATGCACTTTTGACAGTTACTTCCTTGCCCTGCCCCAACATCCTATCTCCACCATACACCAGCTGGGCACTCAATCAAAACAGAAACAACAACAGGAACTAGAAGCTATTCATTACAATAGGATCAAAACATTTCTGTGCACTAGTGCTTCGCCAAGTCACTGTCCTTGAAGACCCTGCTGCAATCCACTTCTTCCCTCCCATCACAAACACCAGTACTGAAAGTGGCTCCACTTCAACTTGAAGCATCACATATTAAGTATCATGGGTTTTTAATTAGAAGCTACTCGGTGGCAGGCAGTCACATCTCAAAACTGCAGAAGGCAATGAAACTGGGCAACAGAAAGGTGAGAAAATTAATTGACCAACAACACAGGCCAATGTTTATATCTTATTTTAATCAAGCTATCATTATCTCCAGTCTATAAAACCAAAAATGCACTGCACACTACCAGCATAATCACAGAAACAGCACCACCATATGATTACTAGACAGGAATTCTGTCTTATAAAGAGTTGAGGACAATCAAGTACATGTAATAAAGAATTATATGCAGTTTTCCACTGACCTGGAAACAGCTTCATACATTAGTAAGTTAACATTACTTCCAGGAACAAAGCAAGCAGTTAGATTACATAACAAAATACATGAAACACAAGGGCCATATGTTGGGTCCTTTCATCAAGGAAGCAATAAGTTAATTCCCAGAAAACTATTTTCTCTCGTTGTTTCATCAATATATAATACCACTCAGACCCAGTCCTGGCTCCATGACCTGATCTAGGTACAAATCTGCAGTACTGCACAGGGCCATGAACCAAAGGTCTCATTTCCTGACATGCAGTTCCTTCTGAGCAGGGAGTATAGGGCAACTGGAGACATCCTCAGACCATATCCACATCTCCCCATCCAAGCACAACAGCACAGGCCATAAAGTTCCCGCCAAGAGAGACTGTGCTTCCCTTCACACCTCTCCAGGAAGGCCGGTTCTCCATGGGTGAGCATAATAGGGAATGCCAGTGAGGTCCCCATACTCTCCATCACAGTTGCAGACCTTCAGCTCCCAGACATGAGGGGTCCCTTGACCACCAACCTTGGCTTCCTGCTCCAAGCCCGATCGAGAACTGCCATTTTGGCAATGTCCTCCTCACCCATTGTCTTTCCTCCCAGATAACAATAGACATCATCACTTAACAGGTGGACATCCAAAAGCTGCCATCAGCAGCCACCCAAAGACCATAGAATTCAGGTTGGAAGGGACTTGTAAAGACCATCTAGTTCCAAACCTCCTGCTAGATCAGATTGCTCAAAGCCCCACCCACCTTGACCTTCAACTCACCCAATGGTGGGGCATCCACAACTTCTTTGGGCAACCCGTTCCATTATCTCACCACCCTCATCGTAGAGAATTTCTTCCTTATATACTATCTAAAACTACCCTCTTCTAGTTTAAAATCATTATCCCTTGTCCTATCATTACAGGCCTTGTTAAAAAGTCTCCCTTAGTCTTTCTTATAAGTGCCCTTTAAGTACTAAAAGGCCACAATAAAGTTTCCCAGGAGCCTTCTCTGGGCTCAACAACCCCACATTCTTGGCCTTTCACTTCAAGAGATGCTCCAACCCTCTGACTGTTTTTCATGGCCCATGCTCAGATTTAGCCAGAGTGTTTGAGGCAACAAGGGTAAATATTTACATATTGGTCACACCCATAGGCCCAGCTGAGTCTAGGCATCCCTGTGTCAAACTTGCAACTCTAAACCATTTAATGATTTTACAGAAAATAAAAATAAAAACAAATTACACAGTACACTACACAACAAGCAATTCAGCAGTTTTGCTAACTGCACTATGGACATCATAACTGCAAATGCACATCCCTCTGAAAGATGACTCTGAGGCTGTCACTAGACAAAATAGCCAGACTCAGTCTGAAAATACCATATGTAAGGTACGCTCCTGAACAAGACACAACAGATAGAAGCGCTTAATAAACAGATCCATTAACTAGGAAACATCCCTGCAGCAATTAAATCTTTGCAAAGTATTACAATGTACACCTGGCTATTGCTTTGACATCTGCTTAAGTTTTCTATGTGCTTGTAAGTTGGACCAAAGAGAAAGATAATTGTGTTTATGGACATATCATGACAAAAATGACAAGGTACTGTTAACTGTTCAGGAAAAGTGGCATTAAAACCTTAAATAAAGCACGTGTACTGTTTGAAATGCTTAAAAGTTACTGCATTTTATAATGAACATACAAAACCAAAAGAATTTTATTCTGAATTAAGGATCCCATCATAAACTGAAAGGAAGGTCACAGGCTGAACAGCCACAGTTGTGCTGAGCACATTTTTAGGCATATGGCAATTTTATTATGGTCATTGGGGATAAAGAGCTAAAATTCTGTTGCAGATTCAGAATTTAAGACGTTTCACATAAAGTCACATATCTCAGGAAACAATCTCTTAAGTGTGCAACCTCATAATGTTACAGCCAACGTTCAGCATATATGTAAATCTGACTAAAAATTTGAACGCTCCTTTCATTACAAGGACCAAATTACTTTATAAAGGGTCCAAATAAGTATTAAAAATAAATTTAAAAAAAATGTCCAAAGTCATTGTTAAAAGAAGATATAATCAGATCTGCCTTAACTTTATACAATCTGAGTTACCACAACATTATGTGGCTACAGTATGTGATCCAGTGTTCCCAAGTAAATGCTCTGATTGCTATTGTAAGTGTGTCATTTAAATAGTTCCTTCCTGTTTAAAATGTAAAAAGCCAAATGTGTTTTCCCACCACTAAGCATTGTGTAAGAGTCCTTTCTCTTCCAGCAAGCTGGCTGAAGATGGATGAGGTTCCAAACTGATATCATTTTTAATTACGCGTTTTTCTCTCATTACTAATTTCCTAAACATGTCTCTAATCTTGCAGAGAAATCTCTGAGTGCAGTAGGTGTATCCACATACATCATGCTCTAGAAAATTAATGAGATAATGATCTGGACTGCCGTCACAACATAACCTGAAACAAGCAAGATACACTAGAGGTGATACGTGCTCATTAGACTCTGATCTAAAGTGTTTCTGGAAAGCAGCTGCTAATGGACAGTTTCCCTCCCTCCTTCATACATCTTGGGGCCAATAATGAAGTTATTTGGGCCTAGGAGAGGGAGACACTTCAAGCAACCTCGCCTTTGCACTTTCCACTGAGCAGTTACAAGCTTGAGATGCCCAATGGATATTCAAACCTTCACCCCCTTACCCTGAATACTTCACCAGGAAGCACTGTTTGCCTAAGGGAGCCATGATAATCTGCTCCTCTGCAAAAGATAAGCACGCATATCCCAGCTCCCTCCTGCCATCTGGGATCCAACAGCTCCTTCCACCTATAGCAAGGTCTCCTTGTGGGGCTGTCCACTCCAAAAATCACAGGAGAGTAGAAAGCATCAGAGGTTGCCACAACCACCAAACAGGTAGGAAGACACACGCCCATGCACACCCCAAGTACCAAAAGGGGTCACACACCCAGCAGCTGTCTGCATCAGAAGCTCTTTTGACAGGCAGGAATCAGGACTATGTATAGAATTGTCAGCTCAGGTCAACCAAGTGCAAGGCAATTACTTACTCAGGGCCTCTCTCATTCCTCAGGTATCTCTCACTACCTGAAAGGCAACGCACAGCTAAACATGTTGCAGCGTTCTTTCACCATTAAACCAACGTGGCAAGACAGCAACTTTCGGGGAGCTG
>JANIJG010011090.1:140281-156896 GCA_024611175.1 Megaceryle torquata
CCACCATAAAACCAACGGGGAAAAACAGCAACTTCGGGGGGGCTGGGGGGGGGGGGGCAACGGTCAACCAGACTTTCTCCCCAGCTGAACATATTACACACCAAATTCTTAAGGGAAAGATGCTTTCAGCACACCAGCTGCCTTCTTGTCAGCTAACGCTTCCCAAATAAAAGAGAAAAATCCTACAAACTGTTCAGAGTGGCTGACATTTAAGAAATCAGGGAAAACAAGATAAATCACAAGTACTTAAATAATTTTATATCTTCTAAGCGGTCTTAAAATATGTCACAAGTATGATTCTGCCTACTTACTCAAAGAAAAGGGATCACTAATGTTTCACTATCAAAACCATGAAGGTAGAAACAGATTAGAAATATAGTTGGAAGTATAACGCACCAGATTAACACACACAAAAAATGATGCATTTATAACAAACACTACCAGGAAGGCTCTGATATCGATGCATCCAACCTACTAGTCTGTAACACATGCTGAGCAAAAAGCATATGCTAAATAGGGTAAGTATATCTAAAAATGTAATGCTAGCTGACTTGCCTTAGGGCCCCAGGGAATCCTGTAGCACAGACAATGCAAGTAGGCTGGAGTTGAGAAGTTTCACCGTACTCACACATGCTGCTATAGAAGCTGGCTGATGGAAAAATTACACAATTTTACATTTTCTTATTGGAGATAAATAAATAAATAAACAAACCAGAGGGTGGAAGGAAAAGGAAAAAAAAAAAAAAAACCACACAAAGCAACAGTTGCCCTAAACTGCTACCAAAATTTCAACCTTTTTTTAATACCTGCTGTCCATCTACTGACCAAGATCAAAAGCTTAAAATCCAGCTTTGACTTCCTCAAGAACTTAAAGAAATATCACCTCTTATGAGAACACTGGTTCTTCTTAAAAACAAATACTTCTCTTCTGATAAATTTCACTCATTCAGCAAAGGGAAGGAAAAGCTGGAGGATGCCTCTATTTTCTCTTTTCCAGAATGTTTTGACAGGACCATGAAGGACTGGTACAAACCCAAGGCTTCACTAGAGCTTTACTGTGTACAACCCACCCCCTTGCCTGGAACCAGTGGCCACATCAGACTCATGATAATGCTAAACTGCACGACATAACCCTCCACCTCAGGTGGGAATTAACTGACTGCTGAAGTCAAGGCAAGCCTTTTAAGTGACTTTGCTGGGTTATGACTGGGCTCCTACTTTTTAATTCTCGTTAGCATTTGCTGACAACTCCTTTACAACCAGAGGGACAGGTTCTTTACGAGAAGCCGTTTCGGCTGCCCCAGTTAATGCCTTAATCCGCAGACTGAAGCGAGTCAGATTATCTACACGTATCAAAGACAACATTATGCTTCATAAGCTATTTTTCTGCTTCAGTAAGGAGTAAGCACGTTTTTCTTACTATGTTTACCCATTACCTCACCATGCAGCATTATTGTTAGTCTTTCTGAGGCTCTCCTAGAATAGGAGCATATAAAACAGGATTTCCTCCAGCTCTGCATACCTACTTACTCCAGAGTCATTAATGACATAGGACTGGATTGAACAAAGACTTAATATCAAATGAGCATTCAAAACAGCTGGGAACAAAAATGTATCTGGAACACTGCATCTCTGCTTTGTCTTAAAAAAAAAAAAAAAGCTAATGAGCCACAAATTGGCTTCAAAGACCACTTTCACAGGAGTGTTTTCATGAGAAAAATGGAAAAGCTAAACACTTGCATGAAGGACACGTATGCCAGTGGGCTCCAAATTAAGCTTATAGCAGCTTTTACACAGCAATCTGCAAACCAGATCAGAAGTAATTCCACTGCTGTCACAAAGAACTCTGCAGGAAAGATCCAAGTCCTGCACAAGAATCCTCCAAAAACCCAAACCCAAACCACTACATATTGTCTTCTATTATCAGCAATAGCTGATAATATCCAAGGGCAGGTAACACTGCTGAACTCTGAGATTTTAAAATACCTCTAACCAATAGTTTAAAGAAAACTTCAGATAAGTCTATATATGTAAGGAATACATAGCAATAAGAAATACAAGCAGTACTGCCCCAGGATTTGTAAAAGTTGATTCCTCAAGTTTTTATACCATTTGGGTTTTGGGTGGGGGGCATTTATCAGGAGGACTTGTACCCTTGACAAAATGTGCTTCCTAGCAGAGCCAGCTCAGCACAGCAACATGTGCCCTGTACCCATCGTACTGCACCACAGGACAGGCCAGTGATAGCCCACCACTGAAAAGCATCAAGATCCTGCTCCATTCTCTCTTCTTTACCCAGTATTCCACAGACAGGCACACCAACTTGGGGTATGCTATCAGAAACCACCCTGTAAGCACATCTCCCCTGAAAATTAACAGGAGTTGTGGGTAAATAAATAAATAAATGCAAACAATGAAAAAAACCAAGCCAGAGGCTGCAGACTGTCCATATTATTTCCATATTATTACCCTGTATAGGGTCAAACTCAATAAGATATGGAAGAAATAACTCAAAAGCTACAGGGATACTGCTTGTGTTCTGTGCTTAGCATCCAAAATTACCTTGGAAATCTCTTAAAGACCTCTGTACCTGTGGCATACATAAAAGCTGAGGCAGCCAGCAGGCTGAGAGAAGCACACAGCAATGTAAGGATACTTGAGGAGAAACACTATTGCTCTGTTAAATGCTATCAGCTCCTGCCTGCCTGAGGACATTTCCGACCTCTACCTACAAACACAGCGATTCCCCAACCATTAAGTAAACAGTCTTTGAAGATAACTAATCTCTCACTGATGTCACTCCTGTATTGTACTCAGCTGAGCTACATGACTCTTGGGTTAACTAACTCCTCTACGAGATCAGGATTACCTTAACTCTTTGCTCTTGTGCAGACTTAAGGATTCCTGTCAAGGTACAGAAAGAAGTGGATTTGTCAGAGTGTGGAATAACATTTTTTCTTGTTGAACAATCATAAACATTCTTCAGTTCACTCCTTTAGATGTAGATGAACAACTTCTGTACCATTATGCTTAGTGAGATAACCTGTACCACACCTTTTACCACTTCCAAAGAAAGCAGAAACACAGCTTTAGTAAGGAGGGGGCACCTGCACTACTTCCCAAAACTGGCAAACAGGGGTGTTGCTCTCCAGTGGCAAGAAGAAAGAAAAATCAGATTGAACCTGGACTAGCAAGAAGAATTAAAACCTAAAACTTCAAAAAGAAAACAGAAAATGAGAGAACTTCCCATGCAGCACCTCAGAAAACAAGGCCTTTGTGTTGTCACTCGTGTTCACCTCCCAGGGTCAAGTGTTTATTCTGCACTGTAGTACTTTAGCTATCTACTCCATGCTTTTCATTGCACCCAATCCTACATGAGTCAAGCCCTCCCACAGCAATAAAAATTCAGGGAAGAACTTAGGGATGGTCACAAAAGCCAGCCCTGCATACAACATATCTTTCATGTTATCAAAAGACTTGGCAATAAGAAGCTGAAACCCAACTAAATTTTAACAGCACAAATCAGAGATATTTTGCTCATCAGCTGCATGTACTTAGGAGCAGCCATGACCAGAAAAATAAAAATATATACAGCATAAATCTGAGAAAAGGGGCTAAAGTTGTGCCTGAATATTTAGGCTCCGGGTCAGTTTTAAGGCAAGTAAATTTTGGAAATACTGAGTATTAACATCTTGGGTTGTTTACCTCTTGGATAAGTTATGTCTCTGTTAAGCCAAACAAATCCTGGGACTACTTTTTGTCCCTCCACATACAAGTAATTATGTTCCCACTGAACATTAAAACAAAGAGGATTTGCTAGAAAAAAAAAAGCAGACAGAGGTAATGATACCAATACAGAGAGATGAATTTTGAATACAGACATTGACCCAGTTCTGCAGTCTGGCTTCCTTTTCTGTTTCACTGGTGTAAATCAGCTGAAACAACACAGTGCCAACAGGCTTCATTTTCCACCTGTTAACACAGGTTTTCAATTCCACTGTCAATAAAGAATCACGATGCAAACTGTTATGAAATGAGAATCCACTGCCAGATGTGACAGAAGACAAAAGCAAAGAGATGCACAGACAGAGTCGGGACAACATATTGATGAACACACTCTTCCCTGAAGCCAGTTATGGCTCTCCAGAGGATTATTGCCAAAGACATGACTACTTTCCACTGCCAAACACCCCACTGGGATCCCGTAAGACTATAATGGCTGAGACCAGGGTGTTGCTACTTATGATCAACTGGCAAATGTTGAGCACAAAGTCCACCCTTCCATGCAAACATCAGAGAAACCAATTCGCAACCTGTGTTTCACAGGCACAACATGGCAGGCTGAGAAACTAATAAATCACACAAATATTTTTTCTAGTAATTCATCTCTTTGTGGAGGTCTCAAATTTTAAACTCAAACAAAAAGCAACTTTACTAGAGGTCAGTCAAGCAGCAGTAAGACTGCACAAGGTGGTAGGTTAAAGCATTCATATTTATAAAAGTATAAGCATGAAATTCAGAAAGGGCCTCCAGGGATCTCAATGAAAGACATGAAGGTGTAATTAAAAACCATAAATCCATCAAAAGAAAACTATGTAAACTTAATACATCAACTCATATATTTTTCTTCCTTGACCACATTTGTCTTGCTCTACACTCCTTTGGAGCCTACAAATAAAAAATAATATCAGAAGAAATGTTTCTTAATATATGGAATATGAATATCAATAATGCTTTTTACTTTATTCTTACAGGTAATTGCTGAAAGAAGCTCTCATCAGACTGCTGAGACTCTGCATATTATAAATTACCTCAGCTGTAGTTCCTCTTTACAAAACCCACAAAAGTACAGTATCTTCCGTGCCACTCAATCATCCACACAAAATTACCCTTGTGAGAGCTTGTTGGAGGAATGTCAAATGTACTTGCCTTTCTTTGCAACAAAATCTTCAGAGAAAGACAGCAAAATAGCTCACCTCTGCATTCACAGTTACACAAGCTATGCTAACACCTGAACATTTTAACTGGAGATTTAAGGGTTAAATTTATACTTAATTACAAGCTACAGGCAAAATAGTTCCAGGCCAAATTCTGGCCTGTATTTCACCCACAGCATAGTTTTCAAGATAGCTTACAAAAGCTCTGCAGCATGTGTAGTTCATATTAAGGCAAAGGTACTTCTTCTAAAAGTGGTATTTGGGACAAACCAGCCCTTCCATTTTCTGCCCACCTATGAGAAAACGAACACCGGCATTACCCAGAAATGACAGTGGCAGAGACTCCTGTGCCTTGCCTCCACCCTTCAAAGGCCAGATTTTGTAGACCAAATTTGTTTCTCATCATTAATGACTGTTTCTGTGCCATCATATGGCCCAGGGCCAAGCAGCAGTATGGGAACATCTCTTTTCCACATGATGTACCCAGAATCAGGGCACACACATGGGGATTATGTGACCATTTTCATCAAAGATTGAACTCTGTTTCTTCTTTGTTACTGGAGCACTCATTCTCACAAATGGAGCAGTCAGGTCCAACAGAAAACTGGTGTGCTATCATAACATGGCTAATGTTTCTCAAATAATGCCTAAGTCAACCAAACTTCCCTTGTCCTAATGTTCAGCAATCACTTTTGCTAAATTCAGGCCAAAACTCTGCTCCTCTGTCAACACAACATACAGTGCAACACTGGCAGGGGTTGTCATGCTTTTTACACTTGCTCTAAGCACGCTCGCCACATGAGAAGCAAATTCCGCCTTGTCCTAGCTGACAGAGATTAGCTCACTCAACTATCTCCCTACCTTTCCTTCAACCATTTGGACATCAGGTGCTCTGGCATCATTAGTCAAGCTTCACCTGCTGAACAGAGGACAGATCTGTCCAACTTTTGCTGACTATTTATTGCAGTTGAAAACCTTTTCCTTGCACGAAACAAGCTAAGTGGTATGCTCCCAGTTGGGGCTTGGTGACTTGTCGCCCAGGCCTGGCATTGGTCTTGGCTTCTGAAGCCACCTCCACACCAACATCACTCCACAGATGAAGCACAGAGCACATTTTAAGGTTTGGCTCTTGGCCTCTTAACCATCCATGGAACTGTGCCATTGGTTGCTGCAGCTGGGCTGCAGTGGGGCAGTAGATACAAGAGGCTGGTTTTATACCCCACACTAGACAATCTGGTGTTAAAGAGAGAGTCTGTCACAACGGTGGCATGTTTTGTCCAGAGGCAATCAAAGAGGACTCAACAGCTACCAAGTAAAGAGCTGAGTGTCTTCACTACTCTACACCAAGCAGTAAAGACAGCCTCTACATATGATGCACAAGTAGTAAAGCAATTGACACAAGGATGGCCAGATTACTTGCTCGTACAAGCCACTTGCATGATATTTCCATGAGCTATTTCCATTTCCACATCCCAGAGACCCTGGAGACACGTCACAGTCCGGGGATGACAACAGCTCCCAGTGCCCTGTTTTGTGATGGGAATCAGATGTGTATCATCAATCCAGCATGATGTCATTGCCCTCAACCACCCCAGCAGGATCACCTCCTCCAAAATACTCTGCAGTACCACTCTGATGAGGGCTGTGTGATGTACCCTGGGCACAGGCATCACCTCTGAACTGCTCAGGAGGCACATAAGATGCAAACGCATCAGGCAACCCCCACAGGAAAGAAAAAAAAAAAAAGTTGTTGTTACTTGATAAAGCTATAGGTAAATATTTACTGCTGTACTTTGAAGTCCAGGAGAATAGCAACAATGCCAAAAGGAGTAACTACATGCTGCAACACACAATAAAATGAGAACAAAACAAGGCAATTAAAAAAAAAAAAAAAGTACAATACAAACTGAGTACCTCTAACTTCCCAAATGACTTGAAACACAAAGTCAAACACTACCCTTTTACAGTATAATCAGCACTGATCAATATATACACACTGACAGCGACACAAATCACACTGTAACAAATTGTGCGTCGCGGTAAAACAGGAAACATAATCTTTTGAATGTTTTGAGAACTAGGACTAATGCTTCACTTTCACAGTTAATGCTGAAAGCCAGTCAATGCCCAGCCTAGCCAGAAGTATCACATTTCAGTTTTGTATAGAAGACTTCTCATTCCATTCACCGAGCAGTGTAAAATCCCTCAGCAACGTTTGGGGAAGATTTGCTAAGAGCTAAGTGAAAATTGATCATTTTCCCACAGCCGTCCATCATTCCAATCAATTCTGCACAGGTATTGACGTATGGTAATGCTGGCCTGGCCACAGCTGAAACTCAGAGCAGCCTGCCAAACTCCACGAACACTGATCAAAGACTAAGTTTAAGGCTTGACTCAGAAAGAAGGATAATTGTGCACACCTAAGCCTCTTTTTGTGAGCAAGCGCTGAGATTTTGCTGATTCACTGTATGTTAAGGTGATGCATACAACAGCCAGACTCTTAGCGATAAAACAAACATACAACAATAGCACTATGTTGCCTAAAATAGGTGGATATATTTATACCAGTTAAACATTCTTTCTCCAACATGAAAATGAACATCTGCCAGCTATGCCTTAAAAGCTCACACAGCTTCAAAGTAAAACCGTCAGTCCAAAGAGTTATAAACCAGAAGTTTACATTCACTTTAATTTATCCTGGAGAAAAATACATTACTCTTAGAAAGTGACACATCCCTACCAACCCCCATTTCTTGGAATCATCATTTGGAACTTTACTCTTAGGTGTCTAAAGAAAATGTTCCAATTTTTCCATTTAAATATAAAACGTTTTTAATAAGAAACTAGTAAGTTAAACACTTTGGCATAAACATTAACAGTGGTATGAGTGACTAAAGCCACTAGAAAGTTCCTGATTTTCAAGACCATGCCACATTTCCACAAGGCAGCTTTCTAGTTTCATCACAGGAAGGCACATCGCAGTATGTAGATAAACTCCTTTTAGATAGCATCAGCACAACTCTAATCCAAGCTCCCCTTTGCCTGAACATACACCACATCACCTTCAGTCCCCTTCCACAGCCTCACCACTCCCCTTCTGGTGAGCTGGCAGGTTTTCAGGACTGTTACTATCTTCGTGATTTATCTGAAGCCTTTGGCTTGGTTTGCTGTTTCTGCTGTTGCAGAATCCCCAGCCCTAGAACCTCCTACCCAACACCTGACCTGAAAGTTCAGTTGCAAGTTACCGAGTGCACTGTTTTCTGTGTCCCTGTGCTATTACATATTCTTTCTTATAATACATATTACAGGAGCACTCAGCTCTACTAAGAGCAGCAATCAATAATGCTCGAAGCCATACAAGCAAGAGAGAATCCACACCACAAAAGTAGTTTTTACTGGAAACGGACATTTCCTCTCTGCTGGGCCAAGGAAAAATTAAGCGCATGGATATCGAGCGGCTTGCTCAAATTCACAAAGTCGGTGCCAGATGTAGAGTTTAAATTCAGGTCTCTCATCCCTGCAATGGGACACAATTCCTCCTGTTAACAAAGACAGTAGGAGGTACGATTCTCCTCAAAGTAAGGCCCAAGTTTTCTTCTGTGGGCCACTCATTTGAAAGACTATATAAAATTAGTAGACACTTGTAAAAGATGTCATCCTGTTCCTGATCACGAGCACAGCCAGTGACAGCCAAGACTCCCGCCTTCCTAAAGATGCTTTTTATTTGGGGATATACTGGACATGTAAATACAAAATAGTTATTCCAGTGCTGCAGGTCTGAAGTCAGAGGACAGCAAGACAAATCCAGACAAATTAAATTCCAGACTTTCCCAGTAAAATAAAATAAAAATAAAAATAAATAAATAAATAAACAACTAAAAAATATATACAATATTCCTAAATGGACAGCTGCCTGCCATAATCAGCATGAGCAATATCCAAATATATCTAGTTCCTGAAGTTAATCCAACTTAGAGAAAGGCAACAGCATCATCATGGAAAAATCTTCCATAAAGCATGCACACATTTCCAGATAGGTTCTCCTCCTCTAGCCAGGATAAAGCAGCATCTCCACTCAGTTTTCACAACAAAACATTCACATGCCAGCTGAAAACCCAGGGACTAACTGGTTCTTCTCTACATCCACATCCTCTCTGTGGGAAGAGAGATTCAGACCCACAACATGCAGTTACAGTGGGGTACCCAAGCAGCAGGAGACCTGTGCAGCAACTGTGTACATGGTGGGTGATCCTGGTCTTGGGAAAGAAAAATCTCTTGGTGGTTTCAGCCATCCTGGCACCAATACCTTGTGGTGCCAGATCCAGAGCAGCAGCCACTATCAGCTGCTGTTGACTGAGGAAGACGAGGATCACTGCTGCCTCATACAACCTCACTATTAACAAGTCAGATGTTAGGATCACTGTAGGTGGAAACTCTTGGCAAAAACAATAAAGCAGCTACTACATATTTCAACAGGTTCAAAGTAACCTCAGATGTTAGAGGCAGATGCTCTTTTCCACCCCCTGGGATTTTGAAATGGTTTATGTGCTTCCTCCCTTTTTCCTAATAGGGCAGGGTGCTGAAGGAATTATCTAGAGAAAGAACCAGAGCAATACTAATTACCCTGAGCTACCCAGGAGACCACAGTACCTTCAGCTAATTGCACAATCCCTGCTCCCCCACTTCAGATCCCCCAGTGAGAAGGTCTCTTGCCTCCAGCATCTGAACTGCAAGATAATCCTACTCACCTGTATTTTAAAAGGGCATACTTGAAAATCCTAAATGTCTAAAGCAAACTCATTACAATTTGTTTCTGCAGCCTATGATGTAGCATGGGGACCACTGCACTGACTGAAACAAGGGAACTGCTCATGTCAACACATTTGACACGGTGTTATCACTATCCCTGTTTTTAGGCTGTACTCATACCTGAAATCCGCATCTCTGCTTATAGCCTGAAGCACTCCGCAGCCAAGTCTCTGCAAGAGTTTCTCTCACTAAATTAAACATTAAATGTGCATCTCAGAAAAAAAAAAATGACCCATAGTTTCATATTTATTAACCAAGAGTTTTCCACTTAGGCATTTTTTAAATGTCAAATATAAAACATTTTAATGTACATTTAGTGCTTGTAAAAAGACATGAAAAGGAGATTCCTCTAAAGAAGAATCTGTAAACTACAGTTTTCCCACTCAGCTCCTCTTGTCCACAACAACCTAGCTGCAGAAAGGCCTCCCATAAAAAGGAAAACAATCCCTCAGTAACAGAAGACAACAAATGTATCCAAGATTCAGCAGCCTCATCATTGTGACTCTCAAATTCCAGGTGACCGTGCCACTTAGTAGAAAGAGTTGACACATTAATAGAAAACAATGGGCATGGGAAGAAAACCACAGAGAGTCAGAGTTTGCTTCTAAAAGCTTAGACTTATGCCACATGCATCTCAAATGTTGCAAGACATCTCCATGTGGTCCAAATCTTTGCTCTTTCAGAGAAACATGAGCCTGAAGCAAATGCTAAGGTCACAGAGCCCTTTCCCAGGCTCCTCCATGTGCAGCACAGGTTCCTGAAGCACCCAACAGTGCCCACAGCAGTTAGGAGACAAATACTGGCAGCCAGGGATCACATGAGGTCTCCTAGTCCTGCTGGTACTATGTCATCAATGGCCAAGGTAGGAATGACAAAGCATACCTGACCCTCACGCATAAAGACCACAGTCCTCAATCACGCACCTGTCCTGGCCTGTCCTCCAAAGCAACGAGAACCCCTTCTTTGCATTGCCCTTCTTTCAATCCTCCTTGCTACCAGCCCTCGTTAACAGCTTCTGAAAATGTCATATGATCTCAAATTGAGGTAGAAACAAGTTCATTCAACTTCCACAGACTGGCCATGAGAGAAGTTGGGGAGGACCTACCCCTTACTAATTGTTTAGCAGAAGCAAGACATGGAAGTACTAGCTTATTGTCAGCCAGTCTGCATACAGCTGCAGAGAAGGTGCTGCCTCTTATCAAGTCATCAGGAACAAGGAGGGAACAGCTGGGATTAATCCAGAGGGGTGGGGGAACAAAGGAGGTGAGCAAAGCATCCATCCTACCAAACCATCCTTCTTTAGTTCTGCTGCTCATGGAAACATGTGGGGCTTATTTAGCACTCAGGAGAAACCCACAGGAAAGAGCATGCCTTTCCAAAAACTTTGTTCTTTATCTCCCCCTCAAGTGATGCAATCAGCAGCACATACAGGTGTTCCAAGGGACCACAGTTTTGATCAGAGTAGGTGAGGCAGCAGGTCAATCCAGCAGCTCTGTGTGGCATCTGCACATCTGAGACATCAGTACGAACAGCATGTCTAAAGCCATCCCTATCTTCCTTTTTTTTCCAGAGAAGCCAGGCTTCCTCCAACTCTAGCTGGTGTAATACAGAGCCCTGACAAGAACACAACAGGAGTTGCTTAGTTCCCTCAAATGCTTCATAGTTTGTTAGCAACCAAAGGCATGACCTGTCCTGATCACCAAGACTGTCTGCAGACCAGGACTCATGTGCCTCTTTGTACCCAACCACATCTTACCCAGTCAACTGGGAAGGCAGGGTTGGTTTTTTTTTAAGGTATTGGAGAAAAAGCATGGTCCACCCCACCAGCAATAAACAGCGCACATTCCCTCCTTTGTCCTTCATTCTCCCTGGAAGCCCTTCAGTGGTGTGCCTCATGTAACATGCACTGTAGTTAATGGAGTAGGGGGCAAGAGGGGAAGGCAAGCAAAAAAGCTCTTAAAAACTGGGGACAGCAAGAACTTGGCTGAACACAAGCTACAATACATATATTTCTGCCCCCCCTTCACACTGCCTTTGACACCCTCCTGCACTGGCAGTAGGTACAATATAAACTGCTCAGATTGGAGAGTGAGGGGTGAGGGTGGATGGGAGCAGGTAATACAATGTGTCTGAATCCCTGGGCAGGGACAAGCAATACTCAAAACTGATCACTCTGAAGGTGAACTTCCTCTGGTTTTGGCCTCCTTTCAGTTTTATTTTAAAAATATATATTTTATTCCAGTATAATTGGGTATGATCATTACTTTTCTATAACCAAAACATTTATACCAGTATAAAACCTTTCTGTGAATGTAGCTGTATCAGTGTGTGTGGTTCCTCATACTAAGAGAGCTTTCTTCCTCTGCTCCTAAGGGATTAGCTAAAACCCTTTTACAGTAGCTGTATATCCTTAAAGCTATTGCCTGCGCTAGAGGGAGTGTAGGGTTTACTTCCAGCAATGCAGCTGCAGGAGCACACCTCTTATGTTGGACAGTCCCAGCCCATCCCCTTCCTTCAGGAGACACACATCTCGCTCTGACACACACCTCTCTAGAAATGACAGCACATTTGGGTTTACTGAAGAGGGGCATCACGCAAATTAATTAATTAATTAGCATTTGTGAAGCACTGTGAAGATTTAAGGTGCCAAGTACTATTATTACTAATTTAATCTTCATCCACCATTCAGTTCTCAGCCTCTCCTGTGAAAATGCCAACAGTGATGCCAATTAGCAGTAATTGTTATGGTGGTTTTGTGACAAGGCTATTTGCCAAATGGGAGTGAGACAGGGACCACCAACCCATTTCCCATGGATTGCCCCACAGCTGCCAACAGCAACAACTTCCAGGCACAACAACCTGCTCTCAACCCCAGCCACAACCCTGGAGGTAGGAGATCCTGTATCCCATTACCAGCTCCCCAGGGACACAACCTGCAAGACACATACAAAACTTTTATTAATTAGGGATAAACCAAGGGACCTATTCTTTTTTTTTTTTTTCCTGCTCCTACCTTAGTTCAGTACATAACCCAGCAACTGAGGCTGATACTGCAATACCAAAATGCTAATCTGGAATAATTTTAGATTTAACTTTGCTCATTTCCATCTGTGCTTTGTGAAAATCACATTTGGATTCACACACAGGCCTCACTGTGTTGGCAAACTGTAGAGGCAGCAGCAGTAAAAAGAACTGACAGTGTAGGGTACAGTAAATTTTGTACTTGGGAGAACTGTGGAAGAGCTTCAACATAATCAAAGAGGTGTATCTTTTTATCAGCTGTCCACAGAGATTTGGAAGACTTATAAAGTGACACAAACAACTAACAGTATTCTCTAATCAATGCACATCATCTGAGCACCAAAACTTTATTTATATATTATAAATATGTCTAATTGAAAGGACAGCAATACATAAACTGTATGAATCATAGCCCTCCCAAGCAATTAGATTTGTTATCCCTCCAGACTGCAAACAGTATGTTGGCTTTTTATTCTAATGTGAATTCAACCCCTTGTTAGCTGCCCCACGCATGAGAATACACCTCCTCTCTTTCATCAGGAAAGATATCAACAGCAGGAAACTAGCCCTTCTTTCATCTCTGAGGCACCCACCCACCTTTCCAAAGGGTTTTCAACCAGGTGTGGAAATCTTTCTGAATCTGTGCTGAAAGATCCCTTAATTATTATGGCAAAGGAGGTAAATCCTTTGAGAGCAGCATGCTCCAAGCAGTAGCCTTCTGGTGTTTACTCATCCAGTAGTTGCTTAGTTTGACAGTACATTAGAAGAGCTTATAAGAAACTCTTTGGACTTTTATTGTATGGGCATGAAACTGTTATGGAGAGGAGCTGCTTTTTCAGATGTCTTGTTATATAATTAAACAAGAAAGAAGGGGAGGGGGGGAAGCAAGCTGCCTTTCTGGCACAAACATTACACAGTGCTCAACATGCCAGCATATTGCATCAGACTCCCACTGCAAGGCCAATTCGCAGCAGCTGAGTAGCTGAACCCCTGACTGTTACCTCCTGCTAACCTACTTCACACTCAGAAGGCAGTAAGTAGGACTGTTTATTGCATCTTCCTTCCTGAGGAGCTGCTCACTACACCAGGATTAGTGGGGGTTTGAGCTTGCAATTAGCTAGAGGTCTCACAGGTGTTAGTACAGTTAGATATTTTTTTAATACATTTTCTATATGCTACTCAGTAAGTAAACTTCGGGTGTTTGTTACTCTGTGGTCATGTCTGTGGAGGTTCTGACACTGCGATGACTACTATTTTATTATGTTCCTAGGCATGCTTTGAAACCCTGCAGAAAAGGGGAATTCATTTACCCATCATCAAGTGCTTATCAAGGAAGTCCCCTGAGACTTGCAGGAAGGAGACCACACAAACAGGCCTTTGCTCACAGGTCTCCTCACCTGAACACCTGGCCAAGCCCCCTGACTCTCCTGCTCTTTTTTTCCCATGACAGAGATCCTCTCCCAGATAGGACACTATTCTTTACTGCAGAGGCCTGCCCCAACAACAGGAACAGAGGGTTATGTGCTCCTCACTGAAACAGCATATTGCATGTACTTCACAAGGGGAAATTAAACTTCTGTCCTCTATTTGCAGCAATCCCAAAAACAAAAGGTCCAGCAGTCCTGAATTCAATGAGATAAGATACGTGACCTTTTACACTGCAGAAATAAGAGCCCGCTCCAAACCTAGCAAGTCAATAGAGACTCCTGTTGATTTCAAAGGGCTTTGGATCTGGCCTGAAAATACAAATCTCGCTGTGCATTCGGACACTGCTCCACAATGCACTTCCAAACAAAACTATATTTAGATTCAATGGGAATTCTGTAGATCATACAGGAACTCTTTGAATGAAAACGAAGGTCAGTAGGGTTTGGCTTCCTCTTCAGACCCTCCCCCCCATTCTTGCAAACATCCCGATAAGCATTGTTTAGAAAACAATACGTTATTTCCAAATGTTATCAAAAACTCAACACACGTTTTGTGTGCCCTGAAACAGAATCTCAGGGTCTTCTGTAGCATTTTGCCCCGTAAACTAATCCTTGGGATCTCTTCAGGTGCCTTGGCAAGGCTCTGTATCAAGTCTAGTTTTTCACCTCTATCTCCTTTTAAAAGTTTTATTTCACATGCCCTCACTAAAGGAAAAGAGACAACAATAATAAAGACTTCTGACATACAGAAAACAAACACGGAAAGAAAAAATACGATACACACAAATAAAGCTGCACATGTGTTTAAAGGAAACCTCTGGCACGCTCGCACACTTTCTCCATTCACTACCAGATATGAAGGGCCACCCTGAGGTACAAACTGAATGACAGTCCCGGCTCGCTCCAGCGACACTGAGGACAAAACTGAGCCTATCAGCCAGGGAAGTACACTCAAGCACCCAGAGAGCGAAAGCCCAGCAAAGCCATCCCTCTCAAACTTTTCCTCCCGCGCCACAAACACGAGCGTGTGTTTTTCAACTGCATTTTATGGGCTTCTCGAGAGGAGGAGCTGAACCGCAGCTATCGGCAGCTTCTCGTAGGACAGATGAAGGAGCTACAGAGCCCAGCCACAGCATCAAGCCGGCATCCCCCAAAAACGGTGTCACCAGGGCTGGACGGGAGCAGCCCCAGCGGGGTGGGGAGCTCGGTCGGAACCGGGACTCTCGGAGCGGCTCCGAGGCTCGACCAAGTGCGCGTCCCGGGCGGCACCCGCACAGCCGCTCGTCTACTCTCCCGCTCCTCTGGCCAAACTCGCTACTTGTATTTAACTGTTACTGGAAGCCGTGACTGTAGCAGAGGGTGAGCGTGCAGCCGCAGTTTCACTTTTTGATAAAGCCTAGCACGGGAAATCCTTGAACTTTTGAAGAACCCTCCTGGGTTGGAAACTGACAGCTTTGCCGTCACGCTCTTCTCCCAAACCCGCGGGGACGGACATCTGACCCCACCTGGGCTGGGGGCCAGGCTCCCGCGGCCCCCGCACCCCTATAGCTCCCCCCCTCTGCCCACCCGCTTTACGCGACCACCCGGGGGTGCTCGGCACTGTACGGACGGCGTGGGACCACTTACCGGCGGGGCGTTGGGCGGGCAGCCGCCGGCGGCCAGCCGCGCCGCCTGCCTCCTCAGCTCCGCCAGCTGGGCCTGGCAGCTCCGGCACCAGCCCCGTTCCAGAGGCCGCGGCTCGCCCCCTGCGGCGGCCCCCGCTCCCTCGGGCGGCGGGCGGCTGGCGCAGCGCTCCTCCTCGGCGGCGGCCGGCGGCCTCTTACGCGGGGAGAGCTCCCGCGCCGCGCTCCCCTCCGCCACCTGCGGAGAGAGCAGAGCTCAGCGCCGTGGGTCGCGAGGGCAACGCGGCTCTCACCACCCCCACGGAGGAGGGGAGAGGAAGAAAAAGGAAGAAAAAAGTGGGGAAAAAGAAGCTCAAACGCGGGGCGGAGTGTTCTAACAACTTACCCCCGGTGCCCGGGGCTCAGGTCCCAGACCCTTCCTGACGGCAGCCGCGATCATGATAGCGGAGGATGTGCCCGTGCCCGTGCCCCTGCTCCGCTCCCCGCTAGTGCAGGTGGCACGGCGCCCGGCGGCGCGACCGGCCCGCGGCGCCCATGGCGGGGCAGGGGGTGACAAGAGTGATTTCGCCTGTTCCCTGCCGTCCGGGCTGCCGCTCTAGGTGATGTTGCCTCCCATGTTGGGAAGGGAGTAGAGTTTGTGTTGGGAGAGGGAGGCGGAGTGAGCTCCCCAAAGCAGCACAGGGAAGGACCCAGAGCACGGGAACACCTCGGAAAAAAAAACTGGAAAAGTGCTCGGAGGGCAGGGGAGGAGGGGCTGGGCGGGGGCGGATGGGGTAAGAGGGGCGGGGGAGCCTCGTCC
>JANIJG010011092.1:0-46661 GCA_024611175.1 Megaceryle torquata
GGGGCCCAGCAGCGCAGGGTCCAGGCGGGTTGGGAATCTCTCCAGAGGAGACTCCACAACCTCTCTGGGCAGCCTGGCACAGGCTCCCACACCCTCACACCAAAGGCTTTTCTCCTCCTGGTCAGATGGAGCCTCTTGGGTTCCGGTTGGTGACTGGTGCCCCTTGTCCAGGTTCCAGTTGGTGCCCAGTGCCTCTTGTCCTGTCACTGGGCACCACTGACAAGAGTCTGGCCCCATCTTCTTGATCCCCACCCTTTAGATATTGATAAGCATTACATATTGATAAGTGACCATCAAAGGCCACTGGAGATAAGATCACAACAGGTAACATCAGGGAACCTGACCCCTTCTGAGAGCCCCAGATCATGAGGGCAGGGCTGTTAAAATCCACTTGCTGCTACAATTTACCTGCCAAAGAAAATCCCTGGGCACGGAGAAGCAATCCTATTATTATTGTTGGCTGCCTAGTCCTGCTGCCAGGCAGAGCAGCCAGCTGTGACTCCCAGGTGGCAATACTTCCCAAGCAGCCTGCTTATCCCACCAAAGCCAAGAGAAATCATTAATAAAAAGCCTTTTCTGCAAGTTTCAACCAAAGCCTGCCTTGTGCAGAGCCACACCATCACTGGTATTTCAGCTCTGCTTGTCATGACACCCATGGTGTGTCCCAGCCCGCTCCTTACCTTTCAGGACGCTGAGGACTGCGTCGTTGCTGTAGCGTTTCCGGGCAGTGTTGGTTGCCACGCAGTGGTAGGTCCCAGCATCGCTCTCCTGCACGTCCACAATTTGGAGGACACCATTTGGAAGAGTTATAAACCTGAGTGGTCAAAAGGAAGAGTATGAGACAGGCTATGCCTTACCTGAGCTACTGATCAACCCTTCCTTTCCTCCTGCAAATGTATCACGTGTAGGTCCTGCAAAAGGGGCCCAAGAAACCTCTGAGCAACCCAACTGGTGGCTCTTAAAAAAGCCATCACCCTGGAGTCTTCACCACATAGGATCTGCTTTTGGGAGATCAGCCAACAGGGCTTTGCTCATATAAACCAACCATGTAGTAGAAAACAGCTACACACACAGAGGCACACTTTGACACACAGATTTGTGGCTGTCTCCAAGTGTCCAAGTGCCTTTGCACACACTATGGCCAGTTTCACCACTTGCTTTTCACAAAGGTTTGGTAGCCAGAGAAAAAATACATTGCAAAAAAGTCTGAACATCATCTTTTTCACGTTGCATCTCAAATACATGAAGGGACCTGAAGCTGCCCCATTCCTGGGTTGATTCCTTTTGTTCTTCCATGAGTTTCTGGCTTTCACAAGCTGACAAACTTACAGGTGAGCATTCAGTATTCCCCCTATTTGCCCACAGTGTGCTACTGGGCAACACTTCCATGGAGTGGAATGGCTACATGGCTCCTAACATGAACACAATCCTTACTGCATTACACTGAACAAAGCAGATGATTAGCAATTAGCATAAAAGTAGGAGCTGGCTGTCAGCGTCTCCATTTTCTGCCTGGATTCCTAGATGGCAGCCTCTCTATTCTTGAATGCAAGGCACAAAGCCTACGTGATCCTTTTTAATTATAGATGAGATCCATTTTTAATTGCAAGCCTCTATAAACAGAGCTGCTGAGCTTTGACAGGCAGCTCTGGGTTATCAGTCTTCATTAAGAAGAGGACACGTTCAAAGGCAATTGCTAAGGGGAGGGATAGCAGTTCTTCCACGGGAACAGCACAAAGACAAGTTGTAACCACGAATGCCAGTCCTTCCATCCACAGACATCCCAAGAAGCAAACCTGGCAAGTAAAACCGTGGTCCTCCAGGTGGTGAGGCGCACGAGCGAGGGTGACGGAACCAGGAGGACCTTAAGAGATCACACTCATCCTGTGTTCAAGCTGTGGTCACCAAGAACACGCCTGCTCCTGCAAACATCCATCCTAAATCTCCAGGTCAGGAAGCGCCTCTCTTGCCCTAAGGCCAGAGATAAATCTCCCTGCTGCAAGTTTCACCTCTATCCCAGACAGCAGCAGCTGCAATCTGAGCTCATCGCTTCTCTCCACAGCTGAGGAGGAAACAGAAGAGCTAACACAGCTCCTCCAGTGTCCAGACCGTTTCTACTGGCACAATCCTACAGCCTGCTTCATCGAGACTTGCTGAAGCTTCCCACGTATGCGAGGGCAACTGCCCCACATCTCTAAAGCCATGCTCCTGCTGCTTAGAGACACTTTTCTCAGGATCAAGCTGCAGAGACCTCAGAGGAGGTGGTACCCAGAAAGCCCTCATCAAGATGCCTCATCAGGACACAGAAGAAAAGAGACAAATATTTGCATCCTCTGAGCTCTGTGGAGGGAAAGCCTCCCACTGCGATAATATTTATTTTTGTCGTGCATCTGCTATTTGAGTCTGTAATTAATATCAACATATTTCAAACGTTAGGCAAGGCATCTCCCAGCCACAAAAAGACACTCCAGCTATGTATCACAGATTCCCCGAGGCTGGGAAGGGCCT
This sequence comes from Megaceryle torquata, assembly GCA_024611175.1. Lineage (NCBI taxonomy): Eukaryota > Metazoa > Chordata > Aves > Coraciiformes > Cerylidae > Megaceryle > Megaceryle torquata. The sequence continues at coordinate 2,509 of JANIJG010011092.1, forward strand.
CTGAAAATTGGCAGTGGTCTTTCCCCTCCCAGGGGACGGTCAGCTGAACCAGGTAGCTCAGGACCATGTCCATGGTCATAACCATCCAACACACCCAGCTTCTCTGGAGGGCAGAAAATGAGCCACTCTGTTTCTAAAGAGAGTGGGAGCTGGAGGCAAGGAGGAGTGAGGTGACTCAATCGACCTGTAGCTCAAGATGGTCCCTTTGGCAAGGCCAGAAGTACAGAGATCTGCTTAATGCAGTCTGTCCTCTTGGGAAAGGCTGGCAGTGGTGAGCAGTGCTCTCCCAGGGAAGCAAGCAGGGAAGAAAGGCAGAATTTCTCTCTCCACAATTCCTCCCAGCTGCTCACAAAGCCTCCGGCTCTTCAGGCTCCCAGTAGCCCTGGGCTAGAAGCTTCCAGGCAGCCCACAAAGGCGTTCTGCTCCATCCCCAGGCTCTCCACAAGCAAGCCAAGTTTGCCTGAGGATTCAGAGTGGGCACTTGGTGCTGGCTTTCCTTCCACACAAAGGGCAGATCTTTGGGCCTGCTTACCTTCACTATGGATTCAGCAGAAAACAATACCCAAAGGACAGAGAGATCAAGAGAGAAACAGAAATTCTGGCACATCAGCAGTCTCAGAGGTTTTTTCCCAGCTCCATCATTCCTCAGGGCAAGTCAGGAACCTGCAGCTTTGTGCAGACTCAAAGTTTGCAAGTCCTTTGGCTCACAGCTCACGAGCCCTGTACGCAAATGCGAGCCACGCTAAGGCACTCCTGACACACGACTGAAGTAAACTCTCCACACAGATAAAACCCTCACGTAGCCAAAAGGTGGAAGAAGATATTCTGTGAGCTGTAGGGTACAATGTTTATGTGCCAACCTCCCAAGACCTCAAGTTTCTAGCAAGTACTCATCTTGGCTCTAGGCAAAATAAACAGCAATTTGGAGCCTGGTGTGAAACCTGGCCAGCACCTAAAGAAGAGCAGAGGTTACGCCAAGAGCTGTAGCACACACCCCAAAGCAACTGCAATCTAGAGAAATCCAGCAGGCCACCTCTTAGCAGCTGCTGTAGATTTAAGGCCATGTTTGTAAAAAGTGCTTCAGAGCCAGAACTACAAAATGCTTCTGTGCCTTACTCACGTACGAAAGTCACGATTTTGTCCTGAACTTGATCAGGGCAGAAAATGTATTCCGAAAATCACAGAATCACAGAGTGGTTTGGGTTGGAAGGGACCTTAAAGATCATCTAGTCCAACCCCCCTGCCACAGGCAGGGACACTTCCCACTGGAGCAGGTTGCACAAGGCCCCGTCCAACCTGGTCTTGAACACTGCCAGGGATGGAGCATCCACAGCTTCCCTGGGCAACCTGCTCTAGTGTCTCACCACCCTCAGAGTGAAGAAATTCGTCCTCATTTCTAACCTAAATCTACCCTCTTTCAGTTTGAAGCCATTACCTCTCATCCTGTCACTACAAGCTCTTATAAGAGCTTCCTTCCCCAGCTCTCTTGTGGGCTCCCTTTCAGATACTGGAAGGCTGCAGTAAGGTCCCCCTGGAGCCTTCCTTCTCCAGGCTGAACAATGCCAACTCTGTCCTCACAGGAGAGGGGCTCCAGCCCTTGGATGATCCTCATGGCCCTCCTCTGGCCCCACTCCAACAGGTCCATGTCCTTCTTGTGTTGGGGGCTCCAAAGACCAATAAGCACTTCTCTACCCTTTGGGTTGTCTAAGTACCTTTTAACCTCAGCACCTTCAAAGTGGCACCATGCTAAAACCTGCACCCAAGTGCAAGGGCTGAAGAAAGTGCCCAAAGGTAAGATCAACACAAGAAAAAAAAAAAACAAAACCAAAGAAAAGCAGCAATGTCAGTTGCTCACGATTATTCTATTGTCCTTAAAAGAAACGATAAACGTTGATGTAGTAGCGTTATCTCAAAGCTTCAATCTACAGCCCCAGAGCCTGATTTTGTACACACACCTAACCACGCTGTTCTGGAATATGAAATCATCATCCCGAGGCCCACCTATCCAAAGATTGCGTTTTCCCAGGCCCATCAGCAGCGTGCACAGGAGGGAGCCCACAGTAACCAGGCTGGCCTGAAATCTAGTCCTTAGGCATGATGTGGGAAGGATAAGAGGGAGCTCTGGTTGGCAGCCAACAGTTCCTGGAATTCACTTAATTCCTTCGAAAGCCGGTTATATTAAACCCACCACCAACAACAACTAGACAACAATAACAACAACAAAAAAACCCCAAATCCTTCTGAAAAAGCATTATTAGCTAAAACATGAATTAAAAAGCAAGATCTGCAGCCAGAGATTATGGTCTGGCTTTTACAAGGAAAACAATTTTCAGGCTGCTCGTGTTGAAAGCAATCTCCAAGCGATTCCTTTCACAACATCCATCGAGCTGTCTCATTAAAAAGCCATTGCCCTATCCATGGAGCACTTCCCTCCACAGCCCTTTCTTTTTTGCCTTTTTTTTTTTTTCCCTCCTTTCTTTTTTTTTTTATTAATTAATCTTCTTCTCATTACAGAGCAACAGCTTCCTATAAACCTTTCGATGCCGCACTTTGGACTTGCGAATATAAGTGATTGTTCTTATAGAAACAATTGGTGCTGCAAAACTATTCCTAAAGCTTACCCTACCCCTCTTTCCTTCCTCTCCCCCTGCCTCTTGGATTCATTTCCCCGGGAGGGAAACAGCTCCTTCTGCAGAACAGAAAAGGAGTTTTTTAAGAACTACAGGACAATGGAGTCACCGATCCCCTGCAGGAGTGACGTCTACAGACCCACCAACAGCCAACTAATGGTTTCTCCTCATGTCTCTAACTGGCTTTTGTGAAGGAAATGGTATCATGCTGCAGGACTCTTATCTCTTCCCCCCCAAAAAAAAAAGAAAATTCAAGGTCTTTTATGAGATAACCTCTAAACATAGGACCAGAACAAACGGAAAGATCTCCCAGGTTACTGAACACACACAGTGCTCCAGAAGAATCATTAACCCCGAGACAAATCTGCGTGGGAAAACAGCGAAGAAAACGACCGTCTCCAAAACCACAACCGAAATGAAAGACAAACTGCATCGTGGAGTTCAGTGGAGTACACCCAGTACTCCCAGTACTGTAACCTCACAGTCAGCTGGAGAAATATTCCTCACGCCAGGCCCTAATCCCTCCAAGACTTTTACCTCGCTTGGCTTCACACGAGAGGACGAGCCACGGGAGGTCCACACGCACACAGGCCTGCACAGGGGGCGGGCTCTGTGCTCTAAGGACCGGCACCATTTCAAGTTGCTCTCTTTACTTTCACACTGCCTTCTGCCCTTCTCCATACTCTTCTTGGTTACCCTCCAGCACTCTGGACTGGGGAGTAAACGGCTGATGTAAACCATGCTGACATCTTTGCCTACAGACCTGGAGAACTCAGGCTTGAGTCTTAATGACTTTGTTTATCAGCCAATTTCTAGCCAAATTAATTTCCTTCAAATTATCTTTTATAGAATGAGCTGGTCCATCATGGTAAAGGTTCCAGAATAAGAGATCACGAATAAAAAAGGGCTTGTTTTGTTTGCTTTTTTGTTGTTGTGGGGGTTCTTTTTGTTTGTTTCATGGGTTGGATTTCTGGGGGAAAGTTAATTTTATTTAGGTGGTTTATGGACCTGTTTGCATTGCCCCTTGAACACCTTCTCTCATATCACTTAATTATCAGGTCCAAACCTGGTCTACCTCCTTCATTCTGCCTTTTTATGAAGGCCTTTCACATCCCAAACGGTTACATTTAGTTCTGGTTTATTTGGTTTTTTTCCAAGCTGACCCAAGAGAGCAATGGAGGAATCACCTGGGTTCTGCTGGAACAGCTTCATGGTCCTTCTCCCAGGTGATGACGGGGGAGGGCAGTCCTTCGATCCGACACTCAAACCGGGCCATGCCATTTTCTTCCACCGCCTGCGACTCCGGCTGTTGGAAAAAGCGTGATAATGCTGGGGAAAGAAGGGAAGAACAGTTAGTAACTCCCTGTTTCTGCTGAGGAGTGCAAACCTGTGATGATGTACGAGTTACGAGGAAGGCTTTTCTTTCCTAAAGACGGTCTGAAATGTAATTCCTCACTTTCCCACGTCCTACAGACCCTCAGCAGTCCTGACAGCAGTAACTGAAAGGCTTCAATGGGCAAATTTGAGGCAACAAGCCTCATTTTCTTCTTTAAGGCAACAGTGTCAGAGGAAAGACCGGCAATCAGCTGGTTTCAGCAGCTGCCTTCTTAAATTGCTTCCCTGTCTGTTCACTTGCTCTGTTTGGGAAGGACACGTAGAATGAGAAAAAGGGGAAATGCCACAGCCTCGAGGGATGAGCATTTCCCCTTACCTTGTAGCATTCCCACAGCCACAGGAAATTAAAACAAGGAGAGAGGAACAACAAAGGCAGATGTCAAGCTGCTTACACAAACCAACTGCCCCACAGGCTGGCAGTGCTACAGACAAGGGAGGACACCACAAGGATTATGATCCTCTTCCTCCGCAGTGAACAAGCTTTGCCTTCATCCTACTCAAGCAGATAAGATGGAGCCAAGGACAGACAGACACAGCCACCTTGCTAAGGGAAGGATGGTTGTGGGTTCACCTGCTGGAAAGTAGCTCTGCAGAGAAGGATCTGGGAGTTCTGGGGGACAGTAAGTTCACCAAGAGGCAGCCGTGTGCTCTTGGGGCCAAGAAGGACAATGGCCTCCTGGGGTGCATGAAGAAGAGTGTCCAGCAGGTTGAGGTAGGTTCTTAGGTTCTCCTCCCCCTTTACTCTGCCCTGTGGAGGCCATCTCTGCAGTACTGCGTCCAGTTCTGGGCTCCTCAGCTCAAGGTTGACAAGGAGCTACTGAAGAGAGTCCAGCAGAGGGTATGAAGATGCTGGAGCATCTCTCTGATGAGGAAAGGCTGAGAGCCCTGGGGCTGCTTAGATGGAGTAGCCTTCAAGAGGATCTGATCAGTGCTGAGCAAGAAATAGCTCAAGGGCCCCCAGGGTCAAGAGGATGGGACCAGACTCTTGTCAGTGTTCAGGGACAGGACCAGGGGCAACAGGCACAAACTGGACCCCAGGAGGTTCCATCTGACTAGGAAGAGAAAGTTCTTTGGTGTGAGGGTGTGGGAGCCTGTCCCAGGCTGCCCAGAGAGGCTGTGGAGTCTCCTTGTCTGGAGAGATTCCCAACCTGCCTGGACCCTGAGCTGCTGGGCCCCCTGCTCTGGGTGACCCTGCTGGCTGGAGCAGGGGGGTGGCACCAGAGCATCTCCAGGGGTCTCTTCCAACAGCCAGCATGCTGGGATTCTATGATTTCACATGGGCCAGGATACTTGTTTGCTCTCCGAGGCTCACCCCTGTCTAAATGTTTCTTTCTATACTGGAGAAGCTGAACTTACTTTGGAGACAAAGCACTAATGTTTGTGATTGCTCTTGCACCACACCCTTCCCATCATTCATCTTCCTCATCCTCCTCCCCTTCCACATACACAGAGAAACCCCGCTGACTTCAACGGAGCAGAAATCCCCCCCTTGGGGCTGTCAGCATCTGTCCTATCATCAGCGTAACCCGAAGGCATCTCAGTCACACGCTGGAGTTTTGAATATGCATGTAGGCTCCTTGGTGGGGGCAGAAAGCTTCTATTCTTCACCACCAGAAGAAGCAGCTCCTGCTTCTCTGTTAAACGGCCTTTGCTGTTAAACCCTCCCTGCTGAACAGTTCATCCAGCAAAACTGTAACACAAGTGCCAGGAATCCTGAACATAGAGCAAGAAACACAAATTTCAGCCAGAAACCAGGTTTGACTCCCAGGCCAAGCACAGTGCTGTGCTTATATGGACACCAAGTGACCTTCTGGTCCTCCAACACACGCTTGTCCCACCACCACTTCCCAAGAACATCCACTCTGGCTTTGGATTTTATAGGACTCCAAAAGTGAAGTTTTTCTTGCATGGCACACAAACACACACACACCCACAGAGATGCTTTTTTTGCAGGGTAAGCTTGAGAAAGTATGTTGCCTTTTAAAAATTAAATGCTTTTTACGTGACCCATTTTAACCTCAGCATAGTCTCAGCTGTTAGTAGTGGGTTTCTTTAATTTCAATAGTTATCACATGTTTAAAAGCAACTCATTGCTCTCCGCAACAGCTACAGACTGAATTCTCCCACCAGCTGTCTGCCAAGTCTAGTTTTTCAATTCAATACAAATGGCAATGAAAAATGTTTTCCCAGGAAGAAAACCAACACTGAAAAAGACATTAATATGTAAGGCCCCAATTCAGCCAACTGCTGCAGGGTTTTCCAATAGAGGCTGCTGCCTACTTGAACAGAGAGTAATTTCTATAGATTACAAGATCTTTTCAGCTCATATTAATAAAACTTGCTGAACGTCAAGAGTTTAAAAGAAAATCCATCAAACGGATAGCACCATCAAAATGACTCTCTCCTGGCAGCAAATATCCCTAATGCTCTTGCCCATTATTCTTTTTTCACCCTATAAGTGTAAATGAGAATACTCTGGTGGGCTCTGAAGGGTCATGTACCCAGAAAGGTCACGACGGGAGGCAGGAATCCTTCTGAAAAGGTGAAATCTCTGTTCTCTCTGCTTCAAGGCAGGTCACCTGTCTCTCTTCTGTCACTAAGGAGCATCACCCAAGCTGGTAACGGTGAGGTCCCAAAGTTTACAGCAGTTTTAGGCCAGTCTTGAGAGACTGGAGAACCTAAGTAGCACATGGTGTCACAAAAGGTAATGTCACTGTCACCAACAGTGGTGCAACGGCTCCATAAATCCCAATGGGCAGCTCCTCACTCTCTTTGCTCTCCCTCAGGGCTGCAACCGTGTGTAGCTTGTACAGTCTGCTGAGAGACACAGGATGTTGAGGCTTAACTCTGCACATTTTGGCATGAAGTGCAAAGGCTTACAAAAGGTGAAGGTGCCTCCTGGGCTTCCCGGGGTTACCCAGACAATAACCCATCCCAAAGCAAGGGCCTGCCAGCTATTCCTCCCCCTCACCTGCCCAACCGGCTGAGAACTGGATCCAGCCCCACCCCTGCGGTGCTGGGCTCCAGAATGGCTCTTCAAAAGCAAAGAAATGCATCCCTGACAGATTTCTCATGAGGATGTGGAGGAGCATGACTAAAGAACAACCCTGATTAACCACCCTGATCCAGGCAGGAATGCCCAGGATTCCCAAGCACAACCGCAGCTCCCGGCAGAGCCAGTGATGGTGGAGAGCTCAGGGGGTGCAGAAGTTCAATGCTGACAACGCTGAGCAAACCCTCTTTTGTCTGTTTAGTGACTTCTCCTGAGAACTCTTGGGGTGGGATTCAGCAGCTGAGCGTCACTTTCGCATTCCTTTTACAGGATCAGGACAGGGATACTGGGGATCACTGAGAATGGGCTGGAAAAAAAAAAAAAAAAAATCACCTCTGCAAGCTCTGAAAGCAGCTTCCTGCAGCCTTCCCAGTGAAGGAGAGGACAGGAAACATGAACACGGATCTTCTGTGCAACACCAAAACAAGATAAGGTTTCTGTGATGCAGGACTGAACAAGAACCATGGATTTCATAAGGAAAAATTCTTTGGTGTGAGGGTGTGGGAGCCTGTCCCAGGCTGCCTAGAGAGGCTGTGGAGTCTCCTTCTCTGGAGAGATTCCCAACCCGCCTGGACCCTGCGCTGCTGGGCCCCCTGCTCTGAGTGACCCTGCTGGATGGAGCAGGGGGGTGGCACCAGAGCATCTCCAGGGGTCCCTTCCAACAGCCAGCATGCTGGGATTCTGTGATCTCAGACTGGTAAGGCTCAGGCAGAGCCAGACTTGCAGGTCAGGCTCATTGCTGCTCCAGAAGCATCCTCAGCGTCAGCTGAGGGCCAAGACCACAGCACGCTGTGATCCCTTGTGTTCCTCTCTCATCCGAAGTACCCGTGTGGAAAGGAAGAGGCAGAATATGTCCAGCACCTACAGCACAACCTGACCTGGGCTCAGAGCTGTGCTGCAAACCGCAGGAAAGAAAAGAATCAAGCAGAGAAAACCCACTGTGGAAGGAGAAGCCTGGAAAGCAGGTCCTACTACTCTGACACATCGCACAGATGCGCATGGGGTCACACTGAGCGCAAGACAGGCTCCAACACACTGCACACCCTTGGGCCACAGGGATCCTCAGGAAGGGTGTTCTCCAAAAGCACATTCCGATGGAAGGGACCACTGCAAAAGTGCTGCAAAGTGAGAGTTTTCACATAAGTAGACAAGGAAAGAAAATGCTTGAGGGGAAAAGGGAAACAAAGATGACAGATACACACTCAACATTATTTTCCAACTCTTCAGCTAGGCTTTAGCTTGCCTAGCCACCCTGAGCCCCAAAAACACACCCCAGCCCTTGTTGCACTCATTACCCCGAACACCTCAGTAGGGTGTAAAAATTACCCACTGTAAATTTTACCAGTAAAAATTCCCCGCTGCAGGTGAGGAGGTGAAGAGCATTACAGCAGATTGCCCTCAGCAACACGCCGAAGCACCCGGCTCTGCGCCGTCGGGAAGGGAGCAGGCAGCTCCCTCCCCGCTGACACGATAAACCCAGCTGGAGCCAAGCCCTGGGTGCCAAGGCTTTCAGCCCCGAGCCCAGGGGGGACTACAGTATGGCGAAACCCAGCACTCCCCCCGCAGCCCGATCAGTGCAGGAGGCCATGAGCTTGGAAAGATTGCCAGCCAGCAACACTACACCCCAGGCAGAAAATGCAGTCTATGCGAGGAATTCAGCCTTCTGAAACGGGCTCGCTGCTCTCTCCCACAGCGCTTTGCCCCCAGACTCTCCATGTGCTTGTCCTTTTTGTCCTTTTTATAATTGTTAGTAGGTATTTCTAAGATGGGGGTGACTCCAGCCCCCCACTGAGATGACATACACAGCCCAGACACTCCGTCTCTGGACGGCTTACCTCTGAACAGGCCAGGGGAGCGGAAGGGAAACGCGCACAGAAAATCATGGAAGCGATTTGCCACGGCCCCACAGCACAGTGGAGGCAGAGCCGGGGCAGCGCTGGGTCTGCAGGGCCATATGGTGGCCCAGGACCTCTGCTACCCAGCTAACTCGTACAGCACTTGCTCCTGCCTCTTCACCAGTGCCAGCTCCCCACCTACTCGAAACAGCATCTGAAAGTCACGTCTGTGGATGGTCCAAAGCCTGCGTACTCATCTGATGGAAGTTTTCCTGCCTGGCCTGGCTCTGCCTGCAGTCACTGCCCTTCACTCGCCTAACCCGCAAAATAGCATAAAATCCATTAAATGAATCCTTAAAATAAGAGTGAACCCCACTCTGCCTTTCCTCAAACCCCAGACACACTGTGCTCCACAGTGAAGAGACGCCCTTGGACCACGACAGCCCACGTGCATCGATTCCTGCCGCAGCCTGAACCTCCAGCTGCAGGATCCCACCAAACCTCCCCGGTGCTCACCACCGGCAGCCACGCAACGCATGCCCGTTCCCTCCAGGCACAGCAAACGTCTTCCTCTGACAGTCACAATTACTGTAATTTTCAAGAACCTCCCTCGCACAAAATGTTTAAGCTAAATTAACAGCTTTAACAAATCTTTGCAAATGTAGTTATTAACAGGTAGAAAGCTACACCTTCCCACAGCTAAAATAACACTGCTGGTATTTCCATGTGGGAGCTCTCAGGGCTTGGAGAAACACACCAACAGCCAGAGCAGCTGTTTGCTCACACCAAGAGCCGCCACCGCCTCGCTGCTCCACGTCTGCCACGGCCACCACTGCCACGAGGTGTAGATGGCCAAGCACTGCTGGGTCCCCAGCCCGGGGAAGGGAATGCACAGAAGGTCAGAAGCACAAGCTGCCGGCAGGGATAACACATTCCACCCGCGGAACAGGTTTTCTCTTGCTGCCACGTACTGACCAGCAGTGCCCAGGGCAATCAGCACACAGAGTAACTCTGTCTACGCATTGACAGCTTTGGCCAGACTACTGCATTCAGCAGCAGGGGATAAAAACAACCCAGGCCTTTACAATCCTCATTCACAGCAGCTGAATGCTAATGCAGCAAGTGCTTCTGCCCAGCCCACAAAACAAATCGAAGCGAGAGATGCGCTTCGTTAATCAGTTCCCTCGCCGCTCTCCATGCAGTAATGAGCATGTTACATCAGGTACGTGGCTGTGCCACGGGAGCAGAGTTTTCCCTGGGCCGATGGTAATACAAGGAGATGCAGGAGCACATGAGGAGGGAGATCACCTGAAATTCCCTGTTCCTGCGAGAAACAAAATGGGATGGAGACTCATCACCTATGTATGCTCCTCTGGGAGAATCCAGAGGGAAGGAAGGGCGAGTTAAATCAGCCTCCTGGTTTTGAGATGTCTCTGCTGTTCTCAGTTGTGAGACACCAAACAACAAACCAACCCAAGTCTGTAACAGAGGCACCAACATTGCACTGCACCTCTTGGCCGGTGGCAAAATTCAGCAAGTCACTCCTAAGAGGTGATAAATCCTAATTCAGGGGCAGGAGCAGTTAAAGAAATCCTCCAAGATTAATGATGCCTTTTCTACTCCAGACCTCCCACCTCCCCTGACAATATCTGCGTGCAGAATCTGTGACTCCAGCTTCGTAGCCCTCAGGGGTCCCTTCACGTAGCAAAATATTGGAACCAGCTATTTATCCAGCACCACAAACCACTGAAAGGAGGGAAGGGGAGGGATGGGTGACCAGCAATCCATGGGTGCTGTGTGCTGAACATTTTCAGAGCAGAAAAGAAGGATGTGTTGCAAAGGTCAAAGATTTTCCTGGCAAAAGCTTCACCTGCCATCAGGAGCGCTGCTTTCTATGGCACAGTGCTCACAGACCCAAACGCACTTGGCCAAACCCAGAGCACCCTGCCCGGGGCACCAAAAGCTAAATTCATCAAGGTGCAAAGTGGGTGTTAGGACATCCACTCTGCACCTTCACGTCCCACAGCTCCGAGCAAGTACAAACACACCCTTATGGAGCACTCTGCAGCTGCATTCACCACCATGTACCTAAGTCACTGTACTAGAGACAAGTGTTACTGTATTTGCTTTATTTTCTAACATGACCTCTTTGGTAGGTCAAGGAATCATTTATTGGCACTCACACACTTAAAATTGCTCCAGGAGTCATTCCCAAACACAAAGGAATTTTATTCTTGAATGCTGCACAAAGATTCGTTTCAGATCTTGAGTGCTGAGATTCTCAGAGATCAAAACCAAAACCAGCCTGAAGAGCCCTTTCTTTCATCTCTTCCATTATAAAGAGATATTCACCTCACAGACGGTCCCAACACCAAGTGGAGCTGCAGACTCTTTGTCATGTAGACAGCCATCTGTCCCTGCCTCCACATGCTCTTCATGGTCTGGAGTTTTCCCTGGAGTTCAGAGATTTGAGCCATGCTGAGATGGGGTAAATTCTGCCTGCTGGGAACCTCTGAGCACACCCAGTGCCCCCTACTACATTCACCAGCTACTAAGGCTACAGCTGCCTGGTTCTGCTCTGGTCTCAACGTACCTTGCTCAGCATCAAGCTCCACAAGTCCCCTCCACAATCCTCCCTAAACTGTGGTGACTGTTCACCTGGGAACCCAGAAGACACCAATGGCGATCTGGAGGCAGCTGAGCTGATGTGCACGGCCAAATCCAATGATCAAGGCCTAGATAGAGCACATTCCCATCCTCCCTGCTCAGGGCTACGACCTCCTCCCTGCAGCTCCCCAGTTGAACTTGCTCTCAGTTCCTTACAGAAGAGCTTTCCCAAGTCCATATGACACAAGATCACCCTGTCAGAGCAGGACAGGCTGGGAAGCATTTGATCAGCAACTGGTTTGCATTGCGCTCAGCTCTTCAGGCCCAGCACCAAGAACTGGGACTGCAGGATGGGAACCTTCAGATTAGCAAAATGGTGTCAGAAAGGGTTACCCTGACCTGCCTGCCCATTTCAGTGCAAACTCCCCCTTTCGCAGTTCTGACACTGCCAACACCACTCAAATGCCCCAGCAGAAGAACAAGAACAGCCCAGTAACCCAGATGGGAGAGTGAGAGCAGCCATGGGGCAGAGCTCTGGGTCCTGGCCAGCCATGGGGGCCTGGCAAGATTTCTCAGGCTCAGAGAGATGATGGTAGAAGGCAGCCTGGGAGCACAAGCCCAATGCCACAGCCTAGTTTGGTCTCTGTGGGAGGGGAGTAATCTCATAACAGGCATTTCAGACCACGCTGATGCACAACCATTTCCTTATCCAGAAGCCCTGAGCACACTGCTCTCTCCTGCTGCATAATGCAGCTGAAAAGCAGCGTGCTGGACACATCCTTCCATGCTGGGACACGCTCCCTGGCACCGCAGCATTGTCAAACTGCTTTGGTCTACCTGCTTTCCTGCCACACCTCAACTTGGCAGCACTGTGCTTGAAGACAGTACATCCATCCCCGCTGGGGACAGTGGTACTTCCCTTGGCTCCCTCAGGCTCACTCAGAGCCTCCATACTCTGCTCACTGTGGTCACCAGCCTGGCCTCTCATCACATAAGTTGCTTTGCCAGAGATTAAGCTCCTGCTTATCCGCTACTCGCTGCGCTAAAGGCAGAGTTAAGCTTTCACAAACAAAAGGGAGACATCCAACATCCTGTCCATCAGGACCTCACAGAGTAGAAGATGAAAGATCCCAAGGCCTCCCTTGGTGCATCTTCAGTCTTCATCATTTTCCTAAGGCCATATTCAGACACACCAGAGCTGTCAGTCACCAGACATTCCAGATGGGGAGAGGGGTACGAGCCCCTGGAAGCCTGTTAAGATCTAAGCCAGCTACTGAGCACAGGGATGAAGGGGAAGCTGTACAACCTCAGTACAGCCTGGCTTGTTTCCAGTGTTTTTTGCCCCTCAAGCGACTGCCTGTGTCCACTAGAGTTGCTCTTGGTGATTAACTTTTATCAGTGTACCCACACTCTTCACTCAGGGCAGATCCTGACGTGGACAGAGCTGCAGGCCACTCATTGCCACCTCTAGGGTGTGGAAGGGCCAAAGAGCTCAGCACAATGGAGCTGAGAGCACAGAGCACACCAATCCCTGTCCCAAACAGGGCCAGTCCTTCCAACTGTCCCCCATACCATCCAGAGGTGACTCAGGCAGAGAAAAGGCAACAGGTGCTTTATCCCAACAACAGATGCTTTCTCCCAACATCTTCCCCATCACTCAGCCCCTTAACTTCAGCCAGTGGCCTTAGCTTCACAGATCTGTGGACTACCCCAAATCCCACCTATGTATCATTGATAGAACTTCTTCAGTTCATAGCCACTTTATCTCAAACTCCCCGGGAGGCCAATGCTCTGTATGAACACCAAGACAGAATAAAATAAAATTAAAAAAAAACCAACCAACACTTACTTGAAAATCTGACTTCAGCTGTTTGACTGGTGACAGCCCCTAGAGAGCTGTGGGACACGCAGGAGTAATTACCCTCAGCGTCAGCCCTGTCGGGATATTTACTGTCCTTGGCCGCAGCCTGGGAAGAGATGAAGAGCGATCCATTCGGAAGCACGTGGAGATGTTCCTGCTCCACTAATGGCAACCCATTCTTCTTCCACGTGATATTGATCACCTGCTCGCCAGGGGCCAGGTTACAGTCCAAAACCACGACCTGGTTTGGTTCCAGTATCACCTTTGCAGGACCAGCACTACAGCTCAGCTCCACAGAATCCCCTTCCAACAGCCTCCCTGTGAAGAAAAGACAGTATTGCAGTGGGGGTTGCTTTCCTGGGTTAATCACATCACAGTTTTACATGGTAAAAGGGGTTCTCCAGGAGTGTGGTTGGAGGTAACAGGTGAAATTCAGCCCTGTTAGGTGACCGGCACCTCCCATGACACTTGTGCACTGTACTCTCCATCACACATCCCGACAGGTGTGCAACCTGCACATTTTGGCCACCCTGCACTGTGCCCAGCAACCACCCCTTCTGTCCACACTTGCTTTTTCCATGCTGGATTCAAGCAGAGAAGGTGGTGAAGCAATGGCAACAGCAAAAGCAAGCACAGAAGATGCAGGAAGGTCCCCAGTGTGCCATGGCTGCCCATGACAAGCGAGAGCTCCTCCTCAACCCACCTTCATACCAGAGCCTCCTCCAAGGCTCATTAACTCCCACAAGACAACCAAGTGCAAGCAAAGGTATTCAAGCCCAGCTTGCTACCCCAATGCCAACAATCCTAACTTGGTTGAAGCAGCTCCCCCACCTGGGAATCCAGAAAGACAGCATCATCCACTGATGTTCATGTACTGGGAAATTCACTTCAAAGAAAACAAAGCAAAATACTTGTCCTCTTGCCCCCTGCCCTTTAGATATTGATGAGGCCAGATTCTTGTCAGTGGTGTTCAGCAAAAGAACAAGGGGCGCTGGGCACACACTGGAACCCAGAAGGAAAAAATCCTTTCCTGTGAGGGAGCCAGAGCCTGTCCCAGGCTGCCCAGAAAGGTTGTAGAGTCTCCTTCTCTGGAGAGATTCCAAACCCCCCTGGACCCTGCGCTGCTGGGCCCCCTGCTCTGGGTGACCCTGCTGGCTGGAGCAGGGGGGTGGCACTAGACCATCTCCAGAGGGCCCTTCCAACCCCCACCATTCTGTGAAAGAATGGCTAAAAATGGAACCTGCTGCCTCTGAGGATTTTACCCCGTACAGGTGAATCCAGAATGAGGAAGGAAGGACTGATGGATTTTCTCCACTAAACAAGGCTACTCCAGCAGCTATCAGACAGTACCCCTTCAGCAACCTGCCTGTTGCAGCCAGAGGCCAGAGCCATGACCAGCAGCAAGGTAAGCTGAACAGGTCTTGGTCTGGCTGATTTCCAAAGCCCCATACTGGTAGGAGAGCTCCACCTCTGAAGCAAGGCTCAGCATTTCCTAAAAGAATATTGCCATTAATAAAATGCATTTGCCGTGAGAGTTCTCCAGAGACACTAAGTCAACGTTAGCTGGCAGCGCTGCTTCCACACACCAGCAATTTCAATCTCTGCTGTGCTCAAACCATCACCATCCACTCTTTTTATGGCTCCGCTCCAAATTATTTTGTCACTGCTCCAATCAGAAATGTTTCCTGCCTCTATAACAAGTTTATCAACACTGGATATGAACCACATGGCTCCCTGCCCGTCTCCTATCGCAGAAGGCTACAGATTAATTTTATAGGAATTCAAACACCCTATTAAACCTGCTACTACCTACTGCTGATAAAAGGGCTGTGTTATAAAAGAGCGTGTGTTAAGCGTGCAATTAGGGGCAATGACACGCAAAATTACACGTGCAGGGAGATGGAATTATTTCAAGGCGTGTGCCAGAAACTGCAGGTGCCCCTGAAAGGAAAAGGCCTAACCCTGCCCACGCGCTGGGCTGGTTTGGTGCCCACCCAAGCCCACACGGAGGGAACTCGTCAGCTTGGCCGTCATTGATGGTTTGCACAATGACCACCGAGAACTGGAAGCTGGCCGGCTCTGTCCCTTCGGTGATGAGGAGGCTACACAAGAATCCTACCTGTCTGCTGCCTGTTGATTGCCATCCTAATGGGATGCAACAAACCCCACCCCGAGCATTGTCATCTTCACCGGGACATCCGGGGGACGGTCTCCCGGATGCAGAGGTGCCCGCTTCACACCGTGCTAACACAGCCAGGCGCTGTACTCTATAGCAGAGGGGCAGCTACTGCCAACACAGAGCTGCCTGCAAGGCCCTGGATTTAGGCTTTTCCCACATGGATGTTCCCACTCACACTCTGCAGGAAGAAGCAGTAGATACCATCAAGCTCCCAGCGTACACACACCGCACTGTAATTTCTGGATTTGCCAGCCAGCACAACCTCGGCAGGTTCCTTCCTGCCCAGCTCCCTCAGGCCAGGGAGCAAGGAATGCCACCACTCAGGGACTGTCACCAAATGCCCTCCTGGTAGGGTAATTCTGCCCGTTCACATCTCCTAAGATTAGTCCTTTGAGGATCCCAGCATGCTACAAAACTCACTCACTGGCCCCACAGGAGGCTAGAAGTAGGGAAAAGTGAAGCTAAAAGGCTGCCCCGAATACTCTGGAAAGACACTGCCACAGGAAGCCTTCCATCCAGGACAGCCAGTACAAAAACCTCTACGAAACAGAGAGAAATTCAGCACAGAGCAAGCTACCACCAAGTATCTGTGCAGAAGGTGACGTGGTCAAACCCAGGAGGGGATTAACAGTCTGAGGCTGGGGAAAATTCAGCTGAGCAGGAGGCACACTCAGAGCTGCAAGGTTCTCAAGTCCCCATACACAGAGCAGCAGCACCCAGGCGCTCCTCTGAAGGGATGGATGTCCCTGTTGCAGCTGCTCCCAGCAGCAGGTCACACGGGGCTTTGGCAGGCCTTGCACACACCCCAGCTCCAGTGAGGTAGAACTGCTGAGGCAAAGGCTGAGGCCCAGGATGCAGAGCTTATTTCAAACGATCTTGAAACTCTGCCGGCCCTCCTTCAATACTGACCCTGCTATAACACTGCAGGGCTGGGTGGGCACGGCCACATGGAATCCGCCGGCTCTTTGTGCCCTCTGCCACCTCTCACATGGGTGCCACCTCTCACATGGGCTGTCCTCCTGCCTCTGTCCTCTCCAAGGGCTCCTGCTCCACACCAGGCCCTCCTCTTCACCACTTGAGGAAACAGCCTGCGTATCTGTCCTATTTTCTATTTTCTTCAGACAGCAATTAAAATGGCATTTTGCTGAAAATACTCCTCCTCTTCAAAAGGTGAAGCGCGAGGGGACAGTTGGCTGGCTCAGGCAGCCAGGAATAGAGCAGAGATCTGCAGTGTGCCTTCCCACGCCAGCACAGGTCGGTACAAAGCAATTATCAGCCTCTCAAACTTCAACCCCTTCAAAATCAACTCAACCTGCTTGCAGAAGCATAAAACCAGACAGCTCCATACTTCGCATCACAGCATTTGCTTTTTTTCTTTTTTGCACAGAAGTATTTGCTTTTTAAAAACATGTAATGATGTTTCTGTGTCCCTAAATATCTTTTCCCCAGCTCTTTTTCACAAAGTCAAAATCTACCTGGATGGAACGAGATGATCTTTAAGGTCCCTTCCGACCCAAACCATTCTATGATCCAAGCTTCTGTGCTCGGTATGTTTGAGAAAAAAGGGCCAGTTACAAAACTCAGCACCGGACTACAGAGCTTGGCCACGCCAGACCCAACAGCCTGGTTCAGGTCTCTTGCTGCTACACCAAAAGAGGAGAAATGACCATTGGAGGGAAATGCATTTGAAGCCTGGACCTCACAGATGACTGCTGTGGCACAACCCAGCAGCTGGGGAACATTCTAATACCAGAAGCAAATGATCCTCCACCAGTGACCAGAGGGGTTTGTTTCTATCATCAATATTTGGTGCATTTGCTGAGCTGGTCACGATGATACCATCTCACTGGCTACTGACAGGAGGAGGCTGCCTTCTTTCATGCCTCCATACCAATAAACTCACCATTGCATAACATCTTTAAAGAGCAATAGTCACTCTTGTCCTGGAAACCTGTTCCAACTGCATAATCCACCCAGTAACAGCAGAAACTATTAGCAAGCAGCCAGCCTTGAGGGTGTCAGTATGTTTCTACTTGCAAGCGTCGGCTGCATCGCCAAACACCGCAGGCTCCACGCCATGGCGAGAGCTCCTGACCACACTTAAATTGCTGCCCTTTATTCCAGGAGCACCAAGAACATTTCTAGACCATGAAGCCACATAAAACCCCAGATGTACTCACGACCCCCAGGGCTCAAACTGAGCACCTGGCAGAAGACCATGACAAGGTCAAACACGGGCGACAACCCATCGCTGTCACTTAACACAGCCCGGGAAGGCTTCCAGCTGGGCAAATAAAGACCCCAAATGACATCGGGCTTCACTGACCTATCCAGAATCATCCACCCCTGCTTCCTGCCCTTTTGGCCCCAAAATACCACAGTTTTTTTGGGACAAGCCATTTGCAGGTACAGAGGTTGAGGCAGCATGACTCAGGAACCACACTTAGCATTGCAAAAAGCCCCACTACAACTCTTGTCCGAAGATGTTCAAAGAGCTGTATAAACACTCCTTGATTATGAAAAAAATACCTTCCAGGCTCTGGAAACATAGGAGGAGGTCTGGTTTAAAACACTGTGCTAAATTAGCAAGCCTGACAATGAGATAAAAGCCCCTTCAAGGGAAAGGATCAGAAGAGAGTAAAATTACTCCAAGTGAGATCAAAGACAAATGAAATCAGGAATGTTAAATGCTTACAGAAGCTACTGACTATTTCCAACCTCCTGTTCTTCACTGTACAGTGACAGGAATGGTTGCTGCCCAGGTTAAACACTGAGCCACACGCTCACCCAGCCTCCTCCTCACCTTCACCCTCGTACCTGTCAGAGAGAATGCTGTAATGAACGTAGTGAAGACTACCCAGAACAGCCATGGGCCTCACACAGCAAATACAGCTACTCTATCAGACATCAGTGACTCCACAGAGGTGGGCTCCCAGGTCAGATGCCAGAAAGTCTATCCACATATTGGTTCAAGGCAGGTGTTTTAGCTCAGATCTGTGCTCTGGAGTTGGGAGAGTTTTTTTGCCTTTGGCTCCTCTTGGATGTAGTTTCCAGCATCAAAGCTCAGCAGAACTAGAAGTTTTCAGCTCACGGATCTTTAAATTGAGGCCAGGGAATCCTGTACGGCACTGCCTTTGAGTGGGCAACATCAAATATACATCCCAAGCAGGCTTTGACATCACAGCACGCAAAACTGCCTGTCTACCAACTACCCAGAAATGACCAAACACAACTGAGAACGTCTCAAAATACTTCTCTGGGAGAAAAGGGGCCAAATAGCAGAGTGGTGAGTTGTGAGGAGAGAGGAAGAGGACAGTCTGTGCCCATCCAGTCTCTGGGAACCAGCAGAGTTCATCCTAAACTCCACTGAGCCCAGCAAACTGCTGAGCTATTCCAAGGCAGACAGTAACAGCTTTGAGATTAGAAATAGACGTGCAAATACCCACATGTATGGGGTATATGTATCTCCATATATGTGCACTCACCTACACGGGGTTCTGGGGGAATGCAGATGTATTTGTGCCCTGAAATGAAGGCTCTTTGATGCAACAAGTTAAAAGCATTTTGTTCCCACAAAAAAATGTATTTTCTGACCCAGGCTCTGCAGGGGTTTTTTGCTCCCCCCTGTGTTGCTAACCCCTAGGCTACATTATGCACAAAAACAGCCCAGGAGAAAAACATAAGAGGGCTTTTTTCTCCCATTTATTTCTTTACTTCTATCAGTCAACCATCCACCACCGGTGTCTGGACCCAGCGAAGTAAATTAAAAAGTCTCCCGTTGAGTGGCATAAAAAACAGGGCGTTTCAGACGAACAAGGGTTGTAAAATCTTCAAGGCACAAAGCTGTCCTCTGCCCTCCGTGGGAGCACGGCCCCTGCCAGAAGCAGGCTTGATTCCAGATCCAAAGCAGGCATCGGAATAATCCACGTTAAACCAGCCAATGTCTCCTTTCCCAGTAGGACCAAAACCCATTCCTACCACCTCACCCTGACATCAAAAAGAGGCAGGAATAGCCCAGCTGACCACCGATCAAAGGGGGAAAAAAAAAAGAGAGAATTCTCTTGGGTTTGTAACTTCCCTGGGGTTATTTAACCACTTCAATCAAGGAGGAAAGACCTAGACAAGGGAGATGCTCATTCTGGTGAAATTGTGGCTATCAGCAGTAAACATGTCCTTGAGCTCTGTCACATAGCACGAGCAAATAAAAGGTTACTGTTCAACAGGAGACAAATGGCTTTGTTTGGAGGAGGATGAGTTGTGGTTTAGTAATTACTTTCAAAACAAAACACAGAGGCATAAACCAAAAGGGATGCATTTCTGTGCATTGGCATAGCAATGCTGATTTTTTCTTGTATAGCACCTTGTGCAGCTGGAATCAGCTGCTCCACAATCCCCAAGGAAGGTCCGTGAGTAAGTTTACTGCCAGGTCCTGAAGGGGAGGTCACCGCGAGGACACGCGGTGCTGCTGCCCCAGCCCCAAATGCAGCAGTGCCATAAACTCAGCAGATAAACCCGTCCCGTTTATGCAGCACAACTCAGGCTCTGCTCTGGCTTGTGTGAGGACAAGCTCCAACACCTCCTCGTGATGGTCACAACCCTGTGGCTGCCCAAAGGGCCTGCCCCAAAGGCAGGCAGAAAGGTGTATTTGGGGGAGATGCGCTATCTGCTCTTCAACAGAGCGATTCAGCTGGGGCAAGTCCAAGAGATTCAGGGGCATATACAAGATCTCAAGGCACAATCATTCCTACAAACCCCAGCCCACTCCTACAAACACCCAGCTCAGCAATCACAAGGCTCAGACCTTCACTTCAAAGCTGACAGAGGCCCCGGGATCAGCTCAAGGACAGGACCCAACCCAAAGCAGCTAAACCACTGACAGCTTCCAGCGCCTTCACACGAAAACCCTCAAACACTTCCAGCCCAAAACAAATAAAGCTGCTCCAAGCCAGACAGGACCCATTACAGCACAGGCCTTGGGAGATTAATACTTCACAGAGAGCAAAGTACAAGGGTTTCTAATCTGACACACTTCCAGAGCTGACATCACTTCTAGTTCTTGGCAGCCAGAGATTTTCCTGGGGAGCTGCTGTTGTGCTGCAGGTCCCACAGCCTGGAGCCCGGCCAGCGCGTTTCCTATTCCACGCACATCTGGCACTTTGGAACTGGCTTGTGCACCTTGCGGAGCTCCAGCCAAAGAAAACCTTCCCAGGAGCAAGGGAAGCGGCTCAGGCGAGGCAAGCAGAGCGCTCAGACGTCGTGTGTGTTCTGCGGGGTATCAGGCGGTGAGAGGGAAGGGCTCCTCTCTCCCCTCCGCATCCCGCAGGAGGTGGCAGGAATTCAAGCTGCAGTTGAGCCTCTGCACTGTCGCCTCTCTTAATTTATGTATTTATTTTGGATGCTGAACTTGTGGAACTCAACAGCACAATTAATCTCATTTAATCGGGAGTGAACAGCACTGAAGAAAAGTGGAGTTACTACTTCCAAAGGGTTTTCTTACCTCTCAGCAAGCTAACTGCTGTGCCATTGTTCTGCTCAATGTAACCTTCTGCTGATGCTCTTCAGACACTCTTCGAGCTGCAGAAAATCTTTACGTCTTCATTGTCTAACTCAAAGAGCAACTATACCTCAGCATGTCCCCATTAAATCAACACAAAGCCCTCCTTCTTCTTGGAAACTTTATGCATCGGCAATTAAAAGTCAATAGCTTGGTCGCAGCCTGTTCTTAGGGCAACTGCACTTGGCAGGCAGTGACCCAGAAAGAAATCTGGATGGCGGTTTCTGACAAAGTCTGCATTCTGGGTGCTCGGCAACATCAGCACTGAAAGCAGAACCAGAGGAGTTCTGGGGCTGGAGCACCTGATTCCCATGATCTGTAGACAGAACGGGAGACTGGAAGAGGAGCCCGGCACCTAAATCCCCTCATGCATCAGGTCTTCAGCCTCCCCGTGGCACAATAACACAAAAAACATTCTTCCACTCCACTGTAATGAGACCTGTGAGTTGGAGGGGTCAAGATCTCTACATTCCCTTCCCAGTTACCAGATGTTACTGGAACTTTCCACTTCATAATGGCAACATGTACAAGCTGAGAATAAGAAAATTACACCTTCACCCTCCACTTCACCTCTCTGGAACAGAAGGTTCCTAAAACTATCTCCAGAGCTGCTGGGAAGACCATTTTATTAACACTTGATATCCACGCACAGCAGAGCAGTTCCAGTACCGAGCAGCACTCAGCAGTGGGAAGCAGGCTTTATCCTAACGCTGCATATCTGCAAGCTAGATGGTTTATTTAATAATGCAGCATCTCCCACTGCTGCAGGAGTATTTATCCAGCTGGCAGCAAGGGACTCTCAGATCATCCCCTGTCACTAAGCTGATCGCAGCCTTTCATGAGCAGCTGGGTGCCCAAGCAGCACTGTGAGCAGCAAGAGACTGCTCAGAGACTGTCACATCATCTTCACATCAAGGGGCAGAGTACGAGGCCATGCCCAGAGCCATCCCCTCATACCCTGCACGGACCGAGCTGCATGGGAGGAGTGTGCGGGGTCACGGGAGTCACAGTCACTCCCCAGCTTGGGCTCAGGAGCACGGCAGTGCCCCTCATGTCCCAGTGCACATCAGGACCCAGGATGGCAACAGGCAGGGCAAGCTCAGCTCCATTGATACGCAGTCCAGTGGAAATGCCCTGGACCTGGCCACCCCACAGCCTAGGCCAGTCTCAACAGCTCCAGAACTGCATTTGAGAGAGAAAGACGTCATAATGTGCTCTCAGGATGACATGAATTGGTCTAAAGCTTTAAGAGGGCCACAGTCTAAACACTCTTCTGAGTAAATTGTCACATGGGAGCAAACATACTTGAGCTCTGTCAACTGCATCTGCCCAAGCAGGGTGAGCTGTGCATCCCTGGAATGGGCAAAAGGGAGCCCAGTTACTGCAACACCACCAGTGGAGGGAGTATACACAAAACCAGCCTCTTCCTACAGCTCTTAATTCACTTAATTATAAAAATCCTCGCACCCAACAAATCTTTACAAGGCTTTGTGGCTTTGGAACATTGATCCGGGCCATTCACTTCATAGTGGTCCATTATTATATATTCACAAGTATACAAAGGCTTTCCATTGGAAAGTTAAATTAATTATAATTTATCGATTTGCTGTAGCAGGCTCCAAATGCAACTCTCCCTGAAGAGCGATGCTGGGCAAGAGCCTCTTGCCTTTGTTCTGTTCAAACCCCCAGTTAGAAATAAGAGAGCAGAAGGGATGGCATGAAAGATACATTATCTAAAACACAGGCGATGTCTCATTGCTGTTTATAGGCCATACCTGAAAAGCTGAGTATTATCTAAAGCTGTAATTAAAGTAAACGGGTTAACGACTAGACTCACTTAGACAAAAGCCAAGGCTGCTGAAGCCCCGAGTAAATGAGTATCTTTGTGTATAAACATAACATACCAGGCACTAAGGAAATGAAACAGCTGAAAAGGTCCCCATCTAAGTATTTTTAAAGACACTTCTGATGCTCCTAAACACTGAAGCCAGCTGCAGCTGCTCATTTTGGCTACCCAAGACCGTTAGAGCCCCCAGCCGAAGGCTCAGGTAACCCTGGAGACTCCAACCCTGGAAAACACCAGCCCATGGAAGGAAGGACTAAATGTTCTTGTCTTTCTGTAGAAGCATCAGGTTTGCCCAAACATCTGTGTCTACAGATGAGGTCTAGAAGATCGGGATAAACACAAAAGCAGCTCTCCAGATTGAGTTTGGTTTCATTGAGATGTGTGTTATTCTGACAGATGCTCTGAAAACAAACGGTCCAGAAAGATGAAGCAAATCAATAGCGGTAATAATTAATTCATCGTGTTGAACTGTCAACGGCAATCAACAGCAAAGTGCTTGATTCTTTCACGAAGGTTAAGCCTTTATATTTTCTCCTCTCCGACCCTAGAAAGGCTCTGAAACAGCATCTGAAGTCTAGAGCAGGCCAAACTCTAGTTAAACTTGGCCTTTTTCAGGTCTTCTCCCCAGGCTGTCTCACACTACTGAGAGCAGAGCAGGAAGAGCTGTCCCTGCGTTCAGTAACACCAGCGTTGTCTTTCCCTTCTTCAAAAGCCAAGGAGAAGAGAGCTGAGAGGATCTCTGCAGAAGCTGCTGCAAGTGCAGGATGCTTGGGGAGCTCAGGACAGAGCCTTGGGCTTGCCTTCATAAATTTACAGTGTAGAGGCATATTAAAATTACAAGCTTGAACAAGTGCACTGGAACAATAACACATCAGAGTCTTGTAATTGGGCCCTGAAATACACTTAGTGAAAAATCCAGACCAGCTGCAATGTTGGAAATGCTCCTAATGCAATCCAAGGTAATTATTGGTAACAGACCATCAAACAAGTGCATTAATATGCTCTGATCAGAGAGAGAATCAGATGGACAGTCTGGCACGGCAGCTTGTACCTGCAATTTATGTAAATTATTGGAAAGAGCAAAGCCCCAAAGCCCTAGAAACACTAACTCTAATGAAAGTTATTAAATGCTATTTTTGTTATCTGCTGGTGTTAACATTAGAAGGCCCATTTGCCGCGGCGACTGTAATTTTGCTGCTGAGCGGCGGGTCGAGCTGAATAAGCCTGATATTTGCCATTTTTTCAAGGACCACGTCATGCTAAAACGACTGGCTTAGATTTGCATGATTTCACAGACAGCATTTAAACACATAACTACTTCCTGCATTTTCCACCGACGTTGGAAAGGAAGCCCAGACATTTTGCTTTTGTTAGCTGCAGAAGTTCCTGATTTTATTTCATGCATCATATACATGTTTGATCTGCAAACAACACAGGCGAGTCTGAAACAAGAGCTCCTGTTCCATTACCTATTTTTGCACTTGAACTATTTAAGTTTGGCATATTTTTAGGATATACTTTCATCTCTCCATGCCTGAGAAAGCTAAACCTATGCAACGGGATACAAGCTTCGATATCGTGCCTCTTGAGAACAGTCACTCAATCACAAGTTAATATTACCAAATAAAATACACAAAGATCCTTCACCTGTAGGCTACGGGTAAAAAAAGTCTTCTATTTTGTAGCTCTTTTCCCCTGGGTTAGCAGCTTTGTATATTCCAAAGATATAAATAAACACATTAAATTAAAACATGTTACAAAATGTTACACAGCCCCAACAGTGACTATTTCACCTGTCTATAAATAAATAAATAAATAGTACAGCATCGGGGCCAATTTCAAACACTGGGAAAAGTCAATGCACAGAGGAATGAATCAGTGTCCCCACTGCAGCTCTGAAACCAGCAGCCAAACTCTGCAGCAAATAAATCCCATCCTCTCTACCAGACAATTCTGCAGCCTTTGCAACTCAAAACTTTTAGATGCAAAATGCAGCGTAAAGCCCTGGAGCAAGCACACAGAACATCTCTTGCCCCTCCCTCGTTGTAAAGGTCTCCAGAAACGTGGGCTATGAGCTGTCATTTCCAAAGGACACCACCTGTGATTTTATTCTGCTTTTTTTTTTTTTCCTTCCCTCCCCCCCCCTGCTTTGCAAGGCTGTAGAAACAGGGAAGAAGAGTCACCCTGGCTGAGTGGGTAAATGTTAACCCTGTGGCAAGCAGCCTGAGCCCACAATGCAGGGATGGGAACTATCTCTAACAAGATAGACACACCTCCAGCTTTAAAAAGGACCCGAAGACTTGGCCACATCCGAGGCATGGGCTCAACCCCAGTGAGAGCCAGAGCCATCCCCTGTGGATTTCATGGCCCGGTTCATTGGCCATTTTGCCTCCCAGTCATGTCACGTGTCACCAAGGACAGCAAGAAAGCTCCTCGGGAAAGAACATGGTTTAGTGGTGCCCTGGCAGTGCTGGGTTAACTGTTGGACTCGATCTAAAGGGCTCTTCCAACCAAACAATTCTGTGATTTCATGAAAGAAGAGCACGTTACAGAGAAAGGAGGTCACAAGCCCTTTGACTCTGCCCTTGGCTTGCGCTTCCGAGTGTCAGCTTGGCCCAACAGCCCTAAATCACCCACCACGGCACTATGCAAAGAAGGAAGGCAACGACAGCAGCTGCTCTGATTTACTGGCTGTCTGCTCACGCTCACTGACCCTGCGCTAGGACGCACGGCTCCGTTTGTAACCAGACAGAAACGAGAAGCGTGACTCGAGGCAGGAGGAGAAACACTTCTCCATCACGGGTACTTTCCCCTTCCAGTTGTCTTGCCTGTCACAACGCACCGCTGAATGATGGACTGTAATCAATACAAATAGCCACGAGAAGCCCCTGGAAAGGATGTGGAAGTACAGCTCGCCACGGGTATTTATGAGCGCAGGACACCGCAGACCAGAGCGGTCCCAGCGCTCCCGAGTATTTCCACTATTTACACCGAGATCAGAAAATTAAAATGATATTTTACGCTTAATGGTTTGAACAGGACCTGTGAAGTCCCTCTCTCGGTCCCATTTACAACACAAATGCCAATGACAGAGCAGCAGATGGTCAGAAACACTCCCCTAGAATTATTCAGGCGGTTCAACTTGAATCTGTGCCCAAATCATTTAACTTTAATGGATTCTTTCATTAACAACCAAAGAAAGGGAATATGGTTGCCAGGACATTAAAATCACTTTTTCAATTATACTGTTATAAAATCGAACAAATTAGCTGTAATTCTTAGCTGAAGCCTAAATGGAAGCACGACTTTATGAAAGAAATGAAAATTGATTTGGATTAGTGGGCATCAAGGGCTTTTTAAAAATTAACAAGATTCTTATGACTTCATAGCATGGATGGATTAGCTGGAGGTTTCACTGCCCCGCGTTTGCTACCTGCCAAAGCACGGCAGCTGGCTCCGCAGCATTCGTTACAGCAGGTTTTAATTAGACTGAAGGGAGACGATGCAAGGATTGAAGCTGGAAACAAAGTTCTAGAGAAGCTGGGTGGTGTCTGAATTCACCTTTTGGACCCAGCCCAGCAGGGTCTTGGCAAACACTGGGGAAATCAGAACCTCGAAGCTTTAGCAGGGGGAAGGACTGCAGGCTGAGTTGTTTTGCTTGGGGTGGTCTCGCTCGAAGATTAAGGCACCGGACGCTTCATAAACATGAAATAAAAACCAAGCTCAGGATGCTTACTGAAAAGAGCGTGTAACTTTAACTAAGTCTATTTAAAAAGAAGAAAAAAAAACAAAACAGAAAACCCCCCAAAAATGCAAAACCCCCATACCAGGTAAGGGTAACAATAGAAGGAGCAGAAAGAACAATTAATAAAGGAAACAAGAGTTGTAACACCAGGCACCAGATGCAAGGGAACTGCAACACAGAGCAATGGAGTCATAACAGGAGGGAAGAAAACTGTCATTTATATTGTATAATACAAACTTAACAAAAGAGATGTTCAATGAATGCAACTTAACAATGATCCTACAGACCACAAACCGTAAGATGTATTTCAGAGAGCCACCCCCCTGCCAGGGAAGACAGGGATTTGGAACTGCTGCCCAGAAAAAGAGAGACTGAAAACCAAGCTGGAGACTTTTACACCTGCACTGGATAAAGCCTTTTTCTTTTTTTTTTTTTCCTAGGTTTAGGTTTTGGGGTTTTTTTAAAGGCACCACTGGGAAGAATCCTGTTTTGACCCCTGTGAGATGGACGGGATGTTCCAGCGCACACGCTCCACCCCGCACATCTCCAGGATGATGCACTGCCGAGAGCACCTGCCAGCTGGCACAACTGGCCTCGCTCTAAGGTAAATGCAGCAGAACATTTCAAAACCATTTTCATGAAATCTTGCAACACAAAGCACTTTAGATGACTCCTCTTTACGAGTCGGCGTCACAGATTTAGTTCTTTCCACTCTTTTATTGCGACACAGCGGTTGACAATTTGCATCAGTAAAAGCTGGCTTGAAAAGTTAATCTTTCTTTGGACAGTCTGTATACTACTACTTCACCATAATCATGCTGGTTTGTTACGCAGTATCTGGCTTTCAGATATGCCACAGGGTATTATTTTCCAATAAACCACCCTTTGAGCCAAACCTCCTGTTGTAATTGCTGTGGGTCTCCATGTGCTTATTTTCTTAAATCTAAAAACTGCCAACAGGAGAACACATTTTAATCCAGAACCTTTCAAACTCCCTGTGTCTTAGAGTTCTTTTAATGATCCAAAAATCAGGGCACCCTCTGGTTTTCTGTTATAACTAATGGCAAGATTTGGCCCAGTAGGGTAGCAAACATTAACATGCACGACCAAAAGCTTTATCTCATCTACAGCAGTGATCTGAAAAGCCTGGAGCTCAAGTGCTTTAAGAAAGGGCACCCCCAGACAAGACTATCACTGATGGATATCTTTCTGCCAGGCAAAGCAGAACTGGCTTCTCCAACCTGACACTTCAGGCTGAAGGTGACTTAAGCAACGTCCTTTTACTTTTTCATCACTGCAATGGCACAGGAGCACGGCCACATCAAATTACTGCACTTCTGCTGAATGGCAGCAAATGCCAAGGCAGGGCACAGCAATTTCCAGCTAAAAGCCGAGGAACCTCCTGACCCAAACTGCCCAACCTAACCAAGCAGCACAGATAAACACATTCAACAGTACCTGTGAGATCCAGCCTCCAGCCTCCCGCTACCCCCCGGCAGGGCAGAAAAGGGGCACTTCTCACCGCATCGTGCGCACACCAGCACCTTCCTGTCCATCAGCTGTGATTTAAGAACACCTACAGGGACTTCTGAATATCCATCTTGACTGCTGTCTATGAGAAGCAGCTTATTACTATCATCACAATTATTAGCAACAATTACACAGCTATTACATATGTTAATATATGTCAACAGAATAAGAATTATTAATATATTCTCTACAGCGTACTCTACAGAATTAATGAGATCTAGTAATGAGCCTAACCTCTCTGACATCTTGCTGACACTTATTTCTAAGGAAGCTACTAAATTCAGAGTGCATCTTCTCAGGCAGCATGCTGGCTCCCAACTAACTCACTACCTGCAGGTCAAAAGGATGTGAAGGCTGATGAACTGAGGTTTGTGCCTTGCTGGGGGCAGCAGGAGACCCTAAAAGCCCTACTGCTAGTGTAGTGAAGTCAGCAGCAAAATTCCCACAGACTGGGGAGCGGAGGATTTAGGCCTAGAGAAGTTCAAAACAAAAGCAGCATCTGTGACTTACCCACGAGACCCACAGCGCACAACGGTGGAAAAATGACATTCGCATGGACCTGATGCTGCCCCACAGAAAACAACTCTGGAGCCTTTCTGCTTGCAGCTCCCACCTCTGAGCACGCTTCTCGCCCTCTTTTGTTCTTTATAGGATATTTGCATGGAAACACGAGCTCTGTTGCTCAGCTGCTCCTCTCCTCCTGCTGTCTACCCTTCCCCAACAGAAGACAGACTTTTCAGAGTGCCTGTTTTCATGCAAATTGCCCTGAATGACGGCAACAGAAGAACAGAGCCCATGAGCACCTCCCAGAGTCACGGTGTCAGGTGCCATGCTAAGGACACCCCGTGTGCAGAGAAACCATCTCATCATTTGCTGATGAAAGCTGCTCTGTACGTGGGAAGTGTTTACTGGGAGACTTTCAGAGAATCTTCTGTGAAAGACAAGTCTCTTACGTTGAGACTATGTTGAGAAGGTCCAGCTCGTGGATACAACATGAATCACCAGCCAGGATAAACCCTGCTAGCCTGAAGTATCTTCCAGCTCAGCACTTGTCCATGGCACTGGAGGAGAGGAACCATCAATAACAGGAACCGTCAATATAAGATTCCAGCTCCTTTAAAAAAACAACCCAACAGTTACAGAGGTTCAAGTTCTGCTCTTGCCCCTGAATCTTCCTGTAACTTGGGGTGGGTTTTTTTAAGCATATTACTGTTATTCCAGTGGGTCAGCTATGTGGAAAGTCCACCCAAAGCAGGGAAGCTGACAGTGACCTGCTCTGGGTATCTTAACTCAAGAGTACGAGCCAGGCAGCGCTGTCAAAGGGCAAAGAATACACTGGAAACAAAACCTCTTTGTTCCTCTAATTTTGTTCCAGTTAAGTCAGTTCAGCTGTTCCATATAACCCGTCAAAAACATTCAGCATTTCCCAAAGTATTTTAAGACTTCAAAGTTATAGGTTTTATTTTGACAGTTTCAAAGCACATAGCTTTTTTTTCCTTTACAGATTTTTTTTCTTCTCTTTGCATCAAAACCAAAGCTGTTTAATAAATTAAGCTTTACAACAACCTCTGCTACTCTGCTTTTATCGTGGCTTCAATTAAAATATTGTTTCTTGAAGACAGCTAACGGTTTCTGGGACAAAAAAAATAAATAAATAAATGAGGGTGTTTCACTGAGAATGTTTTCAATAGACTCAACTTGTTAGAACTTGTGATTAAAACCAAACTCCAAGTTTGCAGGCGCAAAACCAGCGGTGTTTTAAATTTGTTCAAGTTGCTGATTTGTATTCAAAACTTCCCAGCCTTAAATGAAGATACTGAGCTAAAAAGTAAAGTCTCCAACACTCAGAAGTAAGGAAAGTCACTTTTTCCTGCACCTCTCCAACACTCACCAATGAGGAAAGTGTAGGAGAAACCCTGTTCAGAGCAGTGCCTGCCTGGCTGTAGCTGAGACAGGAGCTAATCAGGAGCAGGCTGTTCCAGAACAAAACCTTTCTACATAACCCAGGCAACAGATCTGACCTTTTCATCTACAAAAAACAGCCAACCCACCACTGAACTCATTACCGAGGGAGCTCTGCCCCTCAAAACTGTTTTGTTCGCAGTCTCGGGGCCAAACCTGTTCTGACACCTATCACCTCCTGTCAGGAAAGTGCTGGAACAGCTCAGGGACAAGACCTGTGCTGAAACCAAACCTGTGTGAACTCTCCCCGTGTAACATGAGCCTCACACGCTGGCACTGACATTGTCAGGACACCAAATGGGAGCCAGGAAAGCAAGCGAGGGACTCCTGTCTTCAAAAGCAAACTAAAGAGGGCTATAAAAACTAATTAGCTGTTCGCACTCACTACCGAGCTTCTCTGCAAAGCTGTAATCACAGCAGTCATTTTCAAGTGAGTGCACCTCTGAGGGCTTCTTACGAGCAGCACTAGGATGGACTGGGCTTGGCCAGCTTCATGGTGCCAGCAGCACAGGCCCTAATCCCACAGTTTTGAGGCCAAAGCTCTGCTCGCACAGTTCACAGTGCAGCCCACAACCAGCTGTGTCAGCACAACTGAGAAAGCAGGATCAAGCAGCCGTGGGGAGGGAGCTTTTAAGCCTCTGATGCTGCCAAATGCTTCGTATCACAGCTCTGCCTATTTGCATTTCTGCCTTGGGCCCCATCTGTAGCTTCCCATCCATGTAAAAGCTGTCCCCTGGGAGAAGAAAGGCCACTGTCCATTTGTTCAACACATCTCATGCGCATCCAGTTTCAAATGAAGTAGGTGGTAAAACTCCTAATGCTAATCTTTTCCATGCAATTCTGAATCTTTTGTCATCGGGGGGCAGGGAAAATCAGAAATGGAAATAGCTGGTCCAGTGGCTCCAGTCAGTCAGCACCAGACACCAGTGTGGCTCCTGAGTCCTGCCTGCCAGGTCCCAGCCCTCCAAGGCTGCACCATGTATGCCCTCACCATGAGAAACTCCCCCCCCCCAACACACACACACACTTGGCTCTTTCCTCAACTTCCACTTCAAAGTGATTTTACAAAGTAGGTCTCCAAATACGGTATCAGTTAAATCACTGAGCAATAACACATTACGAATAAAGTATCTTTACAATATGGTTACATCAATAAAGTATCTTTACAATATGGTTACATCCTGTTCCAGAAGTCTTAATGGGCCATATTTTTAGCCCAGGAACAACCTGAAAGCCAGCACAGACAGACTGCAGCACTGAAACTGTGTCACTGCAAAGCTCTTTCATTACAACCCACAGCTCTCTTTGCAAAGATGGTTTCTTCCAAGAGCCCAGCTAAGCTGGTACCAGGTTTTGCAGCATCACATGTGTAGGGCAGCCAGAAAAGAGCCCAAAGTATCATGCAGAAGTTGAGAACCAGGAGAAAGAAACCAAGAAATAACAGGAGATTGGTCCCTTTCAACACACATGTCTCAGCAGAGGTCACTGCAATGACTTTGAGCTGGAGGAAGGCCAGGGCACCGCATCTGTTAGAGATGCCCCCAGGCTCCAGGCAGATGTCCTCAGACACAGACTAACTGCGAGACCAGAGGAAGCAGGAGCTCAAGCCATTCCTGCAAATAAAACAAGGAAACTGAGACCACCCCAGACTCTTGTGCCTCTACCTGCAGCGACAAAGCACCCGGCACAGCCAAAGGGGTAACAGCTGGCAGAGCTGCACAAGGGAGTGCAGACCCTCCTCAAACAGCTGCTGCTTTCTGAGCTTTGTTCCCAGCCAGGTCGGTGCAACACTGAGCCACCAACACCTGGAGGTGACAGACACACTGGAAGACAAGAGGAATGACCAGACATCTGACATTTCAACTTGCTTAAGCTCCAGGTAAGAAGCTGTGGAAAGAAAAAGGCAGGTGGGGTACAAACCTGGGTCTCCATGGGATCTAGAGATGTCAGTGCCCAGCGCTCCGTGGCCATTTCTGCTCATGCCCAGGGATTTGAAGAATTCAGCAGTCCCCATGGCAGCTCAGTCTCAAAGCCCCTGGCTTGAACGGTGTGCTCTGAATGCCTGGGAGTGCTGCAGGGCTCGAGCTCAGACAGGGCTGAGGAGATGGATCTACACAGCCCCCACCACCCACGATGCAGGAGGGGAACTGCATCACTCTCCTATTCCCTCTAAAGGGCAAACAGGTCACAGAGATGTCCCAAAAAAAATGCTGGAGAAGCTGAGACCCTAACTCAGCAGAGCAGCGTGAGACTTCAGAGGCTCTCAGACTGTAGAGAGAAACCATACGTTGCTTTGCTGGAAGCTGCTCCTCCCTGCATGATCCTGGAAGGAAGCTGGAGTAAGAAAACACCCATAACCTCCTTATCTCCCTCACTACAAGGAAAAGAAGTTGCCCAAGAATCTAAAATTGCCTTCTCCTCTGAATTGGCCCCAAAGCTATCTCAGGAAAGGCATGTTATCTCCCACCAGCCCAAACCATTCCTATTTGGTACGGAGTAATAAAGCCATTAGTACTGAGCAATCACACTATTACACTGTTGTTTTACATGGCTATAATTTAACAGTTCCTCGTTGTTTGCTTTAGGAAATGTATTCTTGAAAGGTCTATAAAATTATGAACTCTTGCTCCACTTTGAAAACACAGGCATGAGCAGGGATTTCTGTTCTCTAATAAATCACATTTCCCTCCTAGTAAACACCAGCTTATAAGAAACATCTTTTGTTTATTGAAAGTAAACGTCATGTGGACATCTTAAACAAAAAGAAGGTGGGAGGCTGAGGGGAACAGACAGATTATGTTTTCTGCTTTCATTTTGCCTTGTGTCTAAACAAACGGTTCCTGACAGCTTTGTTTTCCAAACCAACTTTCTCCCAGCTGCTATCTGGAAGCACAGAAAGGGAAAGCAACACCCAGGATGTGCAAGGATTCCTTGAATTTGCACACTCGTTTTAGTCAGCAATCCATATTCTGGAGATGCAAGCCACACGAAGTGTTAGTAGGAATAAGCAATGGCCTTGCACAGACTGGTCGGCCTCACCTACAAAGCAGCACTGGGAGGGTTCACTCAGACCCCTGAAGCTACACAAAGGGGAACCAGCACTTTGCCAAGTTTTTGTGCCAGGTCAGGTTGCCACAGGACCCGATCGATTGCCTTCCACCCAGCCACAACTGCACAGAAACTTTGCAAGATGACTCCCAATGCAAACAACAACGGCTACAATAGAAGGCCAGAGGAAAAAGCTCTTACAGACCCCTAGTGACCAACCACCTATAGCATCTGAAAAACAACCTATTACCCTCAAAGCTTTTTGGAAATGATTGCGCCTGTTCCCTTAAGGACAGGACAGCACAGAGATACTGACCCAAAAAAGCCCCACAGCACAGTGCAAGGATAGATTATGTTCGAGGGTTTCTGAATTTTTCATCATTTTAAAGATCAAAGATCTTAATCATCAAAGATCTTTCTCATCTCTCTACCTTCAACTGATGATCAAGGCATCAAATATTCCTGCACTCCTTTTCCTCACCTTCTTGCTACATACAGTTTAGTGTTACTTACACTGTATCTGCCTCAGAAGCTTCCTGGCTACACACGAGTGGTAACACTTTGCTAAAGCTTCAGGATGGGAATAGCTAGAGTTAATAATCACTGAAAAAGCAGAAGACTCCTTGTATTGAAGCATAAATACAGAGATAGATCTCTACCAGAGTCTTGGAAATGACCTGCAAATAAATATATGTCTCTATCAAGCCCCCACTGAAAGTTGCTATGTTTGACCCACCACCTCTGTAATTATGTCACTGCATGGAAACCAACCCAACAGCCACTCCAAAGAGAGAGGGATAATGGGATCCATCTCCACAGCAGCACTCGGGCACCCGTGTTGATGGAACACCTCTGCAAAGCACCCAGCATTATCTACCCAGGTCAGAGGGAAAGCCCCCTGACAAGACACAGCTCGGTCCCTGTTATCACCTTGACACAGAGAAGACACATCTATGTCCAATGGGAGGAGGGAGCTGCCCACCTCTGTGGCACCAGGATCCTGCCTCAGCTCCCCAAAAGAGGGCTCCCGATGCATTCTTTTGGGATCTTCTCTCACAGCTGTGCCCTGTCCAGCTGTTACTTCCAGAGATGGTCTTTGGCTATGCTAAGAGAGTTTGCAAGCCCTTGATGTGCTCCATGGACCACTACCCACAGTGCAGCTCCTTCTGCGCTGCCTTTCTCAAGGTTAAGGTCTCGTTCTGCACCTCTCCTGTTAGAATTGAGCTGAATAGAAAAGGGTGGGGGGGGAAATCAGTTTTCCAAAACCCTCTGTATGCAGATTATTGGTAATTATGTGAAGGTACCTAAAACTTCCTGCTGAGGAAGCCCTTAGGAAGTCACACAGGGAAAACTGGCCTGAACCTTCTCCGAGGATGGTAGATGATGTTTAACAAATGCCAGATTCTATGTATCATTAATCTGCTTTTACAATCCAGAAGAAGAAAGAACTCAACCTCACAAACTGGACCTTCACGAGCATCACTCAAAAAAAGGCATTTGTAAGCCCACAGACGGGAGTCCAGAACACAGCAGCTTCTCACTTGCACCTCACTGACCCTACCCAGGTCTTGCAGGAAATCCCACAGCACTTGTACAGCTGAGGAACATACAGCCCAAGCCACCCTGTGCCATCAAAAACAAACCCATCACACAAGCCCTTTCCTGAGGCTTCCTTCTCCCACCCCTGCACAGCTGGTAGAATAGCTAAGCCTCCCTGACAGCACATGGATTTCACTGCTACTCACAGCACAAGTAAGATAATTAGGCCAGAAATCTTCAAAGCCCTGCACTGCTGTTGGTAATGAGATTCTGCAGCTCACCTGAAAATAAAAAATTTAAAAATAAATAAATAAATAAATAAAAGAGAAAGGAGGAAGGCAGGTAAAGCCCCTTCTCCACCACCAGCCAGAACTCTTAACTGTGAAACCATCCGTCAAGCAGCTTAGTCCAGTTTTCATCAAGAGGTTCTTCTCAGCAGCTGGGAAGTCTCCCCATGAATACAACCCTTAAAAAAAGGGAAGCATTCATATGGGGAAAACACAAGTAAAACACAAGCTACGAGCTAACTGTGATGTTTTAATCAGTGACAGTCCTTTCATCTCGCTGTGTGCTGGCTTTCTCCTTGCGAAAAGGGGCCAGATCACATCTCTGTTCTTACCCGAAATGCCATCTGCAGAGAAAAAGGGCAAAGAACCCTTCTGCAGGGGTGACACTGCTCTGACACACATCCCAAGACACACGCACACCTCGGACTGAGCTGAAAGCTTTCACAAGAAACCATCCCCCCTGGCATGCATTCAGAACTATTTATTGTACGTTTCTGGTTTTTAAAGTCAGGCAAAGAGCCTCCCTCTGCTTACTCCCATTTCCCTGATAGGCTTGGGGTTCGAGTCTAGAGTGTCCCTTCAGGATAGGGGGTAAACTGCCACAATACAAAGCAGATACAAACCATCAAGAATGGTTCTGGTTTCAGTCCTACCAAGTATCCAAGAAACCTGCAGACACAGGCCCACTCTCTGCCCTTTGTTCTTTCCAGCTCTCTTCAGAAGAGCCAACCCATCCCACAGAGCTCCAGCAGCTAGGTCTTGGGTGTGCAATGTGCCACTCCAAGAAGACAAGAACCAACTCTTCCATGTGGTATCGTTACAAAGTCACCTACCCCGGAGAAGAGAAGTCAGGATCATCAAATTCCTGCCAACTCTCCTGCACTTCCCGGGTAATTGCACAAACTGTGAATTAATGAGAAATTATGAGCCAGCACATAGGGGATGAGAAGACAATTCCTAACAGCAACAAAGAAAAGGAATGGGA
The DNA here is from genome assembly GCA_024611175.1 of Megaceryle torquata. Lineage (NCBI taxonomy): Eukaryota > Metazoa > Chordata > Aves > Coraciiformes > Cerylidae > Megaceryle > Megaceryle torquata. The sequence continues at coordinate 38,564 of JANIJG010011092.1, forward strand.
AAGTATGTCTCAATAGCTGACTGCAGACAACTGCCACTGCAAGGCTGCATCACCCCAAGAGAGAATTTGCTTCTCTGGGAGGGACATGAGGATGGCAGAGCACGCACACCACCCACGCAGCACGGCAACACGAGAGAAAGGTGAGGGTGACTGAGGCCAGGAGTTAATTTTGCAGAGAACAGACAGCGTGGGCAGCCCAGACAAAGCACCAGACTGCGAGAAGTCACGAAACCCATCTGTGCTTCGCTGCTTGGCTGCAGTGTCCAGCACCAGCCCCTTCCACGGGCGTGGACTATCCCTGGCATTATCCAGCCAAGCTCTGTTTCTGTGTTATCACCTAACGCACAAAGGTACGTTATCAGTACAGCCAGCCAACCAGCCTTACCTGGACAAAAGCAGATAAGAGGGTGGGTTTGAGGAGGACACATGGAAAATAATAAAGCAGGAGATGCTAGACTGTTAAGTCAAAGGGGAGTCCACAGCTAGGCAAGGCAATGATCTCAGCTAGGACTTGACCATCTCAGGACTTTGAATCTTCCCAGCCTAACTTCTCACCTAGTCCAGTTTTAAAAGACAGTATCTGATTGTCCTCTGGAAACTCAGTTACTACTGAAAATGTGAAGTGAGCTTTTACAGCTCAGAGATCACGTTAGGAAAAAATAGCAAGATAATGCCCATATCCACAGCTACTGGGATGCCCTTGAAGGTGGAGGAAAACAAGGAGCAGTATCACCTTTTGAAGATGGTTAGGACTGAGGGTCAGAATGGGTGGGAATTTGCCCTCCCATTTCCAAACTTAAATCTACTTCTAACACAGCAACAGGAGGAACACATATTTCATAGCCTATGTTCCCTCACACGGACTTGGCTGTTTAACTTTCCAACATCTACGGCACATTTACCCACCGTCAGCACAAGTTTCTCTTTAGAGCACATAAATCTTTCCTTTTTCCAAAGCTGCAGCCAGCTGAAACCTGACAGTTTGAGGACAAAGCAGTAAAAGGACTGGGTCTGCTTCCAAATGGTGAAGGGCACGCTTTCAACGCTCCAGTATCCGAGCAGCAGAATGCCCGTGGGGACCATCACGCCACTCTGGGGCCCTCCTGGGGTCCAGGCTCGGATGTGATGCTTCTCCCTGCTGTCTCTGGGCTTCTCCTTATTTCACCGAAACGTATCTGAAAACAACACCTGGACTTACACTGAGATTTCAGCAGAAATGCCCAAACCACCCATTTTCCTCCACGGTGAGGAGAGGTTTTGGCTCCGTGCATCAGACTGCTAGATGAGCACTATAGATGGTGGCTGCTCTGAACCAAGGAACACAACTACATTTATTACTAAAAACAGATTTATTTCCATTAATCTGGACTAATTACTGCTGCTCCTCTTTTAATGAGGTCCTGTGCGCCTCAGCACATAACATCAGCACAAGATAAATCCTCATCTTCACAAGCAGACAGTTTTGGGCCATTTTGGGTGGCTTCTCTAGTCTAGGAAATTATGAGAATGATGTCGATTCCAAAGAACCAGTTTCCTCTTAGGGAATGCTGTGTAATTGTTCTCACGTTCGGGTCAGGAAAAGCCTTGCAAAATCGCCTTGACTTTATCCAACTTCTACTACTGCTGAGCAGGGATTAACATTAATTGAGCCCACTCCATATTAGCCAAGGATTATTTGTTAGTCACCAACCTATAATCACTTGCATTTTCCAGCAGAGACCTTCACATCGCTCGGATAGCTAGCGGGATAATCCAAGTCACATTTTTAATGAAATCTACATAAAAAAAGCACATATCCACACCTTTGTCTTCCCCTTTCCAAAACACACAATTATAAAATTGCCATAAAAATTAGTATTGTGAAATTTCCTGTTTAACAACTTTCTGGTGAGAAGAAAATATTCTCCCTAAGAGGGCAGCATTTTTTTAAACCTACTAACTTTAAAATACATAAACAAGTAATCAGGAATTTCATTTACAGCCTGCACATACCATGTACACATCTGGGTATTCACACTGCACTCACACACATCCAGCACTGACACGCCACGGGCAGGCACAACCACGTCTGCCCAGCCACATAAACAGCTGTAGTTTGTACAGCACCTATTCCCCATCTCTGCACAGATGCTCGACATCTGAAGCCCACACCTCCAGCACTGCCCCACGACATCTGGACACCTCTGCCCCAAAAGTATTCACGCTCAGCCTCTCAGACAGGAATTTTAATACCTCATTTTACAAATTAAAAACCTACGATGCAGACAAAGCGTTGCCTGGAGCTACTCTTAAGTGTGTCAGGCAGCAGGGAACCAAATGCCTCAACATCTCCATCCTAAAGCCCAAGAAGTCCTACTATTGGTTTCCTACTTCTGAAGGCTCACTGCTGCTTCACAGACACAGCTGGGCAGGGGCTGGAGACACAAAAATATAAAAACTGTGTTGTGTAGGCAACGTGGAAAAGGGCAGAGGCATTTTTATGAGTGGGAGAGGGCAAAGCTCCATACGCCCGTACCTGAAGTGACCGAGATGTTACTTGGTGTTATCTACAGACTTACTAAGACAGTATTTTCTATGCAATTGCAACTACACAGTGTGACTCCAGCTTAGAGAGCAGCCTTTCTCTTAGCCATATGGAAGCTGCACATATGTGCCCCATCCCAATCCTTCCTCTGGTTTCCTGCACGTGAGCATCCTGCTGCAACACCCAAAATCTGCCTCGACAACAGCTCGGCTGCCCACCAAAGAGGTGCTCTCAGAGCAGGACTTTTCTTTACTTTCCCCCCCGCTTGGCTTTGATCCCATCAAAACTGCAAAGCCACATCCAGCACCGGCTGTCGGAGCTGAACGGCAGCTCTGTGCTGAGCTGGGGGGAAACAGGTGTCCCCAGGGACTCACAGGGTCCAGGTCCAACCTTTCCTCTGCTGAGCAAACACCTAACGGCTGAGAAAAGCAGGACTTTTGCTTGCACTAGTGCTAGCTACAGATGGCTGAGGTTAAGGGATGGAAAAGAGGTGAAAGACTCAAGGACCTGCATGTCTTCAGCTCAGTAAAAAGCTGAAATTTGATCAGCCTACACATACTCCCAGAGCACCTTTTCATACCAGTACCTGTCTTCAAGCCCCAGCTAGGTAAATTCAGACTGAATGAAGGTGCACATTACGGAGGGAGGACATCAAACCAGCTTACCCAGGGGCTGTGATGGACAAGAACCCACAAGACGCTTTTAAATCAGAAGTGGGTGACACTCTTGTTCAAGCACAATTAAACCTGAAGCAAGAATCATCCTCAGCTTCCCTCAGCACACACAAAGACAGCGCAACCTCGCGAGCCTTAAACCTACAGAGCTATCCAAGTGCCTTGACTGATATAAAAAAAAAAAAAAGAAACCAAAACCAACAAAAACAACCAACCAAAACAAACAGTGAGAAGAATTATTTGATGGCTCAGCCTCGTGCCCGGATGCTGAAGTGTTACTGAAGCCTTTCACCTCACACTTAACTCCCTCTGCTGCTACACAGAGAATTCTGGCAGCAGCCACGAGCGTTAAGTAAATGGGAAGCTATTCTCTGCCAGCAGCTGGGAGAAACTTCCTTCTCTCCCCACTTTGCACGTAAAGAAAACCCCACAATAGTACTTGAGGTAATGCTGCCAGCCAGATTTTCAACTGTCAGACTCTTGAGGAAAGCCTCCAGATGTGAAGCCTTCTCCTAAGGACCCTCTTCAAGTAGATGACATTTGACTTCAGGAACGTACAACTCATCTCCTCAAGGAAAGGTTTGCTTTGTTTTCAGTACAGAGAAGAGTACAAAGGAAAAGAAAGAAAAGTTGCATTTACTGTGACCTAGGAAAAACAGAGCTAAATAATTTTGATCATTATTTCGATTTTTCTGACAAAAGCCACAATGAGCACTGACAGAAACAACTGGTTAGCAAGCTGGGGGGAGTGGGGGGGAGGGAAATAAGAGGAGTAAATCAAATTGGAGTTTCAAGACACTTCTCTCTCCGTCACAAATGCCACCAATGACAGTTATTTACATGGGTAACAGGAGGTATTATGTTTACAAAACCTTTCCTGGGAAGGAAGATCTAAACAATTTTTGCCAACCCAGCAAAGGAACTGGTACTGGATCAGACTCTGGGTTTCTTCTTCCTCTTTTATCTTCTGTGTGTTTTTTACCAAGACACCTCGCTGTGCAACAACGCGCGGCACCTTCGCAAGCGCAAGCCAACCTGGGGAGCACACGATCGCCCTCCTATGACAACCTAAATTCTCTAGCAGCAGGGCTGCTTGAGCCTCCTCGGCAGGGGAAAATACCTCTGAAGCAGGAAATAATGGAGTCAAGCCTGCAGCCCCAGTTCCTCCAGCCCATGCCACATTTCTTACCCCACTGCTGGAGATAACCTCAAGCGCGCCCCAGCGTCTCACACGCAAGCCTTATCTCGCACACAGTGACCTGTCCCATCCCACCACCACAGGCTAAACCCCCTAAACATCAGCCTGAACATCTGCTAATCCTCTGCCCTCCCTGACCCTCCTCCACGTCTCCTCCTTAGGATCTCTCTCGAGGCTTTGCCAGCCATCAAACAGGGAAGTGGGACTGGTAGGGCATAGAAATGGGCTGCAATGAGCCCAGTCCCTCTGGCTTGACATGACGAAGAGAAGGACTACACGTGTCACCCTTTTAAAGCAGCAGTGATAAGGAAACAGCACAGTACAAAGAGCACACTGGAGTTTTTCACTAGACCGTATCAGAAAAAAAGACAAAAAAAGGACAAAGATTTCCAAAGGAGCATAAAGCCTTCTCAGCTGCGGTAATAACAAATCACTCGATTAGTTTTGTTTTAATATCAGGCACAATTCCACTTTTGTCTGGAAAATACATACACCCGTTCTGCAAATGGGATCCAAGCAGCCAGGCAAGGGGCATGGAGAGGACAGTCCTGCATCAAGTGCAAAACTTCAGGCAATTTTAAAACCTATAAGCGCTGCTGATGTTTTTGAAAGAGAAGATTTATCAGAGAACTGCAAGTGTAAACAGGTTTTGCCAAAACCGTTGGTGTATTCATACAGCAGAGCAGAGGAAATCCATCCCAAAAAGTAATCCCCTTCCTGGTCACCCCAGTTAACTTGATCATCTATCAAGAGGCAATTTAGAAACTATCAACGATGCACATTTCCCAGAGCAGATAAAGCAGGACCTTATTGCACTCCCCCCAAGCCACTGCCAGGCCGGCATCGCTTCTGCAGCCCGGGCTTGCTCCACCTCTGCTCCCAGTTCTGCCATCCCACCACCTTTCTCTGGAGTTCTGTTTTAATTAATTTCCCAAATTGCTAGATGAGATGCAGGGAAGTCAGGTAGAATAAGGGAAAGGGCCACAGCAGGCTGAGCTCAAATGCAATATCTTCACACACACTAAATTTTAATTCTCCCACCAATTTGTGCTGAGGGCAACCTCTGGGGATGCTCCCATTTCATTAACGCACCTTTCATATTAACAGCCTGTCCTCAAGAAATCCACACAAGAGATCTTGAAAAAAGAAAAAATTAAAACCTTAAAAAACAAGAAAGCATAGAATAAACCAGGGTGTTCAATAGCTCAGCTGAATTTAATAGGGCAGCAACAGGCAACCCGATTTAAAATGCAAATTTTAAAGTGATTTTAAAGCATCCGATACGAAAGTTTCCTCAGAACACACTAATTGTTTATCATAACCACCACAGAGTATGTTTATTACCCACGGAGCTAACACTGCAACTGCTGGACTTCTCCGATAAAGCAGGCCCATAGCACAGCAGCAGGATCCCATGGATTAACAGCAGGAGAGGATCTGCCTCAAAGAGACACCAAAGAGCATCAGCGACGTGAACAATAACACGTCCAAGGGAGAAGCAGCACGATCTACGCACCCGCGAGCAAAGCGTCCTGACACCTGCAAATGGCAAAACGTTCGATACGCTCAAGCAAGGCTGATGACAAGTGTTTGGGTTCTGCCAAGGAATCTCTCTTCTCAGCAGCTGCAACTCCAGCAGGTATCTGCCTTCCTGGAAGTAAACACTGACCTGCTCTTCCCCTCCCTGCAAAGGTTCTGTTACTCTTCAGAATTAGGAAATCCAGTGGTGTTTCAAGGATGACTTCAGTGTACTGGTTAAAGTGAGACAAACTAGAAGGAGTTCTTCAGTCTTTCCCCGCCACATCTGGTGTGGGGTTTAGTATCTCTAGAAGGGCTTGTGAAAACACAGGTCAACTCTGCTTTTTATGAAGATGGCAGGTTCAGTTTTAACAGCTGTGGTTCCTCTCACCGAAAAGCTAAGTCAGAAAAGCATAAGCAGCACTCGTAGGATTTTGATACATGCAAGAAGGGTACTTAAGAGTGATGGTGTTCTTCATATATTTAGTGTGCAAAAGCATCTTCTGCCCAGCTGGAATGAGGAAACTGAGGCAAAGACAGCAAGTGACCAACACAAAGATAACAGAAAGAGCCAACGTCACAGCAGCTCCAAGTCAGTTGGGAACCTGTCTCAACTGTCTTCCTGCAGTTGAGGCAGCTTCCTCCCCAGGGGGGATCTTCCAGTACCTGCTTCAGCCCATGCAGAAACTCCATCTCTCTCTTGATCTACTTGATCTCTTATTTTCAAGAAACTCTGAATCCTCCATATCCCCACTAGCTGTGACAGACCAGCAAGTCCAAGAATTACTTGGAAAAGGGAAGGGAGATGGACAGGCAGCCAGACAGCATAACTACATAAGTCTCTTTACCTTAGAAAACCAGGCTAAAAATACTGTAGAGAAGCGGGTCTACTTCTTCTCCAGAAAGTAACAAAATTGCACCAGAGTTGATTTTGGCCCAACATGCACTTGGCAAATACTGATAACAAGGATTTACCATATCCCCTCTAGTATTACAGCTGACTATAAAGCAAACATTTGCTTCCTACAGATAACAAAATGACTGTGATCGCTCCGGGTTTGTAAAGGTTAGGGTTCCTGCTGTCACCCAAGGCAGGCTTGTAATTCTCAGTGTCCAAGCAGAAAATCCCCTACATGTAACATTGGCCTTGGTTTTCCCTCAGGTACCCACCCACCTCATGCAGAGATACTGTTTGGGATGGATTCCAGCAACAAATTACAATCAGATTAAATATTAATTCCCATCTTAATTATATAACCATGACGAGGCTTAATGACCAAGCAGCCATTTAAACAAGAGGGGAGCGCGTAAACCGCACAAGCAGAATCTCTTAGGCAAATGCCCAAACTGGTTCACAAGCACCTGGATTTTTTCCCTGGGAGAACTTTGAGAAGGCAGCTCTGAGGGTGTTCAAATCACCCGTCAAGCAAGAGGGTATCAGGAGTCACAGTCACAAAGCCACGAGCCAGCAAGGGGACAAGGCAGAACCCTGCCCATGGGACTGTTGTACCTATAGCAATGAAGATCATCTAAACACTAAATACCTATCGATGGATTTCATCCTCATTGAGGGATTTTATCCTCTCAAAGCTTGCAAGAAGCGTGCAGCATCTCTACTTTTTCTAAAGATAGCCCTTGAGGATACCAGAGCAGATCAAGCAACTAGCCCAGGATCACAGCGGGCACACTCAAGCGAGATGTCCCATATGCCACAGCAACACCCAGCCCACCCCAGCAAGTCTCAAATGCAGGTGGTACTGGTGCCCCCAGTGCAGAGAGACCCATGCCATACCACAGAAGCTGCCTCCAGCTCCCGCGAGCACGCACACAGGGACAATCGTCGCCGCCCTTCCACAGTGAAAGGCAGATGGCCAAACATTTTCTTATTAAATTATTACTTGCGCCACTCTCAAGTGGCTCGCGTACCATCAGCAATACACCCACCCCACGTGGGGCCCCCCTGCAGCAGACCAAACTTGTTACAGCTGCCAGGAGAAAGCCTGCTGCAGAAAAGGGGGGAGACAACAGAAAATCAGCAGGTTCCACTTCGTTTTGGACTTTAAGGCAGTGAAAGCAGAAGGCACACACACACACAAAACAAAAAAAAACAAAAAAAAAGCACCAGGGAGAAGGAAAAAGCAAGGAAAAAAACAATGCAGAATCAAGCCTGAGCGGCTCCTCCTT